>SJYX01001739.1:0-16169 GCA_006410675.1 Oreotragus oreotragus
CTGAATATTCATTGGAAGGACTGATGCTGAAGCTGAAACTCCAATGCTTTGGCCACCTGATGTGAAGAAGTGACTCCTTGGAAAAGACCCTCATGCTGGGAAAGGTTAAAGCAGGAAGAGAAGGAGATGACAGAGGATGAGATGGTTGGATGACATCACCAACTCAGTGGACATGAGTTTCATAAGCTCCAGGAGTTGGGGATGGACAGGGAGGCCTGGCATACTGCAGTCCATGGGGTTGCAAAGAGTTGGCCATGACTGGGCAACTGAACTGAACTGACTGAATGAGGAGGTCATTGGAAGTTTGATGTGATTCACTGTTGCTGCAGCAGCAGCAGCAGCAGAAGTGATTTGTTAAATTTAAATGAATTTAAATTATAACTTGCATCATTAGACAAGCTATATTTTGATACATGTCAGTTAAATTAGAAAATAATTATATATAAATTTTTTCTTGCGGATTGGTTTATAGGTTAATTCATCTGACTATCTGATAAGTATAAGTATTAATTTGGGTATATTATTTAAAATATTATTCAAAATATTAATTATTTTAATATTAATTTTTTCATTTAACTCTCAATTCCCCACTTATATCTACATTTGCTTACCAGCCTATCCCCAAAGAAAAGCATTGTGCTGGCACATGAAAGGACTCAAAATATTATACAATATATGATTAAATAATTGAATAAGTATATACTCGACCAGTAGTTAAAATTTTCGAGTGACACTATTCATTGCTCAGTCATTTCCAGCTCTTTGTGACCCCATGGACTATAGCCCACCAGGCGCCTCTGTCCATGAATTCTCAGGGCAAGAGTACTGGAAATACTGGAAGCCATTCCCTTCTCTAGGGGATCTTCCTAGAGAATGCAGAATCAAACCCAGGTCTCCTGCATTGCAGGCAGATTCTTTAGCATCTGAGCCAACAGGGAATCCCTCATATAATTCCCCAAGCCCCCTAAAATCAAAGTCAACAATTCCATTTCACATGCACACATAGAAATTACTGAGAGTCTACTAAGTGTAAGGCACTCTGAGAATTTTGTGGAGGGTACAAAGGTGAAGAATGACCTGGTCTCTGCTTTCAAACAAACTTAAAATCTCATAATTTCTTGATAAAAATTAAAACCCCAATATTTATAGCACACTTTTCTGTTGAACTCTCCATTCTAATAACAATGGGCTCTTCAAAATCTGATATACCTAACAGTATGCATGTAACCACACACCTGTGGCATTTTAGCCCTGACAGTGAATAAAAACTTCAGCATTTCAGGATTGTGCCTGAAAGTCCTACACTGCCCAGAAGCACTGCTCCCCTCAGCTGTGGTTCGAAAAGACATTGCATTTTCTGACTCACTGAGCCATGAGGATTGCTTCATCACCAAATTTCTTGGATTTGCTTTGTTTTTCCTCCTTTAAAGTCAGAAAATAATATTATGGATTTTTAATAAATATAGACATTTCATTAATGCCACTATATTCTGTTTGATCCCGTTCTTACACACATACTGGTCTTCTTGCCCCTAAAGCATGGTAACAGAAGTGAACATAGCCTGTTCATTTTGAGAAACAAACAACAGGGAGGCTTAAAGGGTTTAATCAACAATGAGGCTACCATGAAAGGAAAACAAACAATTAAGTTACCTCATTACTGCCTTATTTATACATATTCATAACAAATAAAGGAAAAAAGACATCAGTACACCTGATTTCACTAAAGCATTTTTGAGCAATAAAGACTTCTGAAATCCATAGACCATTCCCAATGTCTTCAGCTATATCATTTTGACAGATTATATAATGTAAAAGCATGACAACCCTTCATAATTATCAGAAGAACACCCTTCTGGAACATCTCACCAGTCACAGATGGAGGATTTTCATCTATCATTTAGATGCCAAGAAATGAAAGGCTTTCCTATGATCAACAGCAAATTCATACCCATAACATAAGGTACATCCAGGTATTTAATGCCATATGCCCTCTCTCAGCTTCTCCTTGAGTGCTTGTGATCTTACTCCTAAAAATGTTCAAAGTGAAATTTCAAACCAGTCTCACTGTACAGGGAGTTTCTTCTACTCCACTCAAATGCCCGAGACCTTTTCTTTGAACCCATCAAGGAGACTTATACATGCCCTATTCATTTCCCAAACCAATAATAAGTAAAAATAATACTATTATTCAACCTTTAAAGTTTTCATAAATATTATGTCATTTCAAAATGGAAATTAACATCATTTTCTGAACATTTTATAGCAACATGCTCTCTCATTCCTCACCATTCATTTGATAAAGGTAAAGAAATGTTAATGGGTCTTTTAGGGAAAACCTCTCCTGACTAGTTATCACATGGAGCTAAAAATCTCAGGATAAACAGAGCCCAGACTTGTTGGGTTAATGAAGCAAGTATAACGCAGTGTTTCTCTAATTTCAATCTATCCATGTCTTTCCATCACCCTTGTGTTACCAAGTGATGTATTGGTCTTTTGTGCTATTCAATTGAGCTCTGCTCTGTACCTTGTCACTGACAATAAAAGGATAAAGAAATAAACAGTAACACATAAAAGAAGTTGGAAGTGCTTTCCTGTGACACATATTATAGATCCAAGCTAATAAAAAGTTTCATTTTCAAAGATCATAGTGCCAACAACAAAATAAATGAATACTAAATCAATGGTTTATAATATATCAGTGCCCTATATACTGAAAAACAATAAAATAACAACGGAAGAACTCCATCTCTGATCTCTCACTTCCTTTTATTATGCTGCACTTTGTGTCTTTGGGCAGTATTTATATTCTGAACTGAAATCCTAATATCACATAAAGCATGGCAGCAACTACTTTAAAAATCAGGATACCAATTTCTCTATAAACCCTAAAAACACTCTGCTCCAAACCACTGGTTTGTTCCCAATTTGGCCTTTCCCCGGAGAGAAGGAAAAAGTCACCCACCAAAAAGGTCGAGATCTTCCCCCAGGTGGGGTCAGATTGCCAGTACTTTCAGCTGCAGGCTGAGGTGGGGCTGCAAATGGACAGTGGCTGGAAGATAGGACATAATCTCTTCTCTAATGAGGTGTTTCCTCTTCATCATGCAAAAAAGAAGAAAAGGGGGAAGAATGATAAGAAAGCAGGTGAGGGGGAGAAAGGACCACACATTTTCTGTTTCTATGGAAGAGATCATATTTTAACTACAGGATCTTCAAGGAAAAATACAATGTCAGTGGAAGACTAGAGGGAATTGTGGTGAAATTCCCTCTAGACAGCTTATTAAAAAGCAGAGACAGTACTTTGCCAACAAAGGTCCATTCTGTCAAAGCTACGGTTTTTCCAGTGGTCATGTATGGATGTAAGAGTTGGGCTATAAAGAAAGCTGAGCGCCGAAGAATTGATGCTGTTGAACTGTGGTGTTGGAGAGGACTCTTGAGAGTCCCTTGGACTGCAAGGAGATCCAACCAGTCCATCCTAAAGGAGATCAGTCCTGGGTGTTCATTGGAAGGACTGATGCTGAAGCTGAAACTCCAATACTTTGGCCACCTAATGCAAAGAACTGACTCATTTGAAAAGACCCTGATACTGGGAAAGATTGAAGGCAGGAGGAGAGGGGGACGACAAAGGATGAGATGGTTGGATGGCATCACCGACTCAATGGACATGAGTTTGAGTAAACTCCCAGAGTTGGTGATGGACAGGGAGGCCTGGCATGCTACAGTCCACGGGGTCACAAAGAGTCAGACACGACTGAATGACTGAACTGAACTCCTTCTAGTGGTAAATAAAGTTCAACTGTGGTGAAGGTGAAGGTCCTTCACTATCAACATCCCTAGTCTTTTCCCCAACATCTAAGACATTAAAAAAAAAAAAAAAAAAGCTGCCTACAGTGTGACTTAATTGATAAACATGCATTAACATAAATTGCAAAATTTTATGTATTTTTCTTGAGAGATGGTATAAATTAACAAATGCTATGATAAAAGTAAAAACAAAAATTAAAAATAGACATTACTATTTGGTTGAGTTTCCCACTAACACCATGGTGAAATTAATCTGTCCTCTTGTACAAAATTATTTTATATAGCTACTGTATGAAGAGAGAAGGAAATAGTATAGACTATTAAAATTCAACTATTAAAATTCCTACAACTCCACACAGAACACAGGAACCCAGTGAAAGAGTTCTCAGTAGCCTAAGCTGAAACAATTTGAGGAAATACATTTATAAAGTAGTATGGGATTATAATCCAAAGCATAAAATAAATATCCACTAGTCTGTGTGTGGGGGTGCTTAGTCATTTCAGTCCTGTTCACCTCTTTGCGACCTTATGGACTGTAGCCTGCCAGGCTCCTCTGTCCATGGGGATTCTCCAGGCAAGAATACTAGAGTAAGTTGCCATGCCCTCCTCCAGGGGATCTTCCTGACCCCGGGACTGAACCCAGGTCTCCTGCATTGCAGGCTACTCTTTACTTCTNCTTTGCGACCTTATGGACTGTAGCCTGCCAGGCTCCTCTGTCCATGGGGATTCTCCAGGCAAGAATACTAGAGTAAGTTGCCATGCCCTCCTCCAGGGGATCTTCCTGACCCCGGGACTGAACCCAGGTCTCCTGCATTGCAGGCTACTCTTTACTTCTGAGTCACCAGGAAGCTCATCCACTAGTCTACACTGATATAAATAAATGATTGAATAAATCAATATATAGAGGAGAAGAGACAGCTCTCCTGGGCAGGAGGTAACCTAAGTTGATACTCCATCCCCAAGAAGATGGAGCATCCCCTGAAGATGGGCAGCCTTGCTGCCCCACAGGACTCCTTAAGTGTAAGCTATACACAGCAACTCCCTTCCAAAGAATACAATATGGAAATAGGGGTGGGAATAAATCTACAGTGGAGAAAACTGCAAACACCACCTCAATAATGATCAAGATTAACTCAACAGTGTTGAGAGGTTAACTCAACAGTGCTGAGACATAGATAGTACAAAAGAACCCATATACACAGTGGTATCATGAGAAAATGTCAAATTCCACCATAGGGGCATCTTACAACATACTCCACTAACACTCCTCAAAATCGTCAAGGTCATCAAACAGAAGTAAAGTCTGAGGAGAATGTCACAGCCAAGTGAAACCGCAGGAGACAGTACAACTAAAATATAATGTGATATCTTGAATGGAATCTTGGAACAGAAAGAGAACATTAGATAAAAACTAAGGAAATCTGCATAAAGTATGGACTTTGGTTAATAATAATGAATCAGTGCTGGTTCATTAACTTGAGCAAATGTACCAGAATAATGTAAGATGTTATTAATAGGAAAAACAGTATGGGGTCCCTGGAAATTCTGTATAACCTCATAATTTTTCCATAAATCAAAAATTGTTCTAAAATAGTTTATTTTAATGAGAGCCATACAAATATAAATCTATCATGCCCCTCATGTTTCAGTTGAATGAAACAAAATTACCTTTCATGTTTTTGATTCTATTAAACATAAGTTGTGATTAGAAAAACAAATCTGGTATCCCAATCAAACTGTCTTTCTATCTAGTTGTCGTTAGAAATTTAAGCTTACAAAGACAAATTAGGTAAGCTTGACAGAATGTTGGCTTAATTCCACACATATCTTTATATGTATTAGCTTCATATATATATGAAGCTAATACACTATCTTTGTCCTTTTATTTATTACAAGTCAGGTGTATTTTTCATAGAAGTAATTCAAAAATTAAGATACCCAGCTTTAAAAGAGAGACAAAAATCAACTAAGAAAAACTCATTTTCCCCCATAGGTAGTGATTCGTTTTCGATCCACTTTTCTAAATTGTTGACTTTGTACTCAAAGCAGATACCTCCCCCTCGCCCTCGCCACAGTGGGTCTTGCCCATCTGCTGTGTAAAGAAAGGGAAGTTCTACTTTCTGTTGGGAAGTCATGATGCTAAATTTGTGTCACCATGATTATATCTATGGCAACAGACTGATGTCAGAAAAGTTATCAGAACAGAAATGCATCTGCTGCTTTTCTTTCGGGTGGGCCCTCTTGGGGAAATACTGTTGCCCCCTTTGTGTCGTGGTAGAGTCTTTAGGCACAGGTGTCTTACTGGAGGAATGTTTTGCCACTCTCCAGGCTTCCTAGGTGGTGCTAGTGGTAATGAATCCACCCGCCAATGCAGGAGACACAAGATCCCTGGGTTGGAAAGATCCCCTGGAGAAGGAAATGGCAACCCGCTCCTGTATTCTTGCTTGGAAAATCCCAGAAACCTGGCAGGCTACAGTTCATGGGGTTGCAAAGAGTCAGACACAACTGAGTGACTGAGCATTCATAAGCACATATTCCTAGGATAGTAACTTGAGGTCATTCTCAGAACAGAATAAAGCAAGTTAAACTCCAAAGTAGCCAATTTCCATTTCATACAAGATTATTTCATCAAGAGCATTATGATGATACTCTATAAATATTTAATTGAGTATGTGTTTATACTTTCCATATCAGTATGTTAAATATGTTATAGGAAAAGTTAAAACAGTGCAAGAAAGGAAAAGGATCCACTTAGTCATTTCCTTCAAACTTGAACTGTTTTTCATCGTAAAAAGAAAAATAGTAAAAATAGCAACAATATTCCATAGTGCCTAACTTCAAAAAATCATGTATAAAAATATTCATATATAATCTGTATATACATGTATATATTTTTGTGTGTATTACACATAGAGAAATGTTCTTGGGTACCATTTGAATCTCTGGTTATTTTTTCTTCATGGTATATTTGAATGTTCAAAGTAAATCTGTTATTTCATTTAACAACCATATATGCAGCATCTACCGAGTTTCAGGTACCACTGTAGATATACTTTAAAAATTAAGGTATAGGCCTGTCTTTCAAAAAGGCTTATAATCTAGTGGTTACTGGGTTGAAAAGAGTCCCCCCAAATTCATGTCTACCTGAATCTCATGATGAATTAGAAAATATTCATCCTTATTTGAAAATAGGATCTTTGAAGATTTAATTGGTTAAATTAAGATGAAGTCATACTAGATCAGGGTGGGCCCCTACCCCATGACTGCTGTCCATGTAAAGAAGACAAAACACACAGAGGGACACACACAGGGAGAATGCCAGGAGACTGATGATAGGGCCAGAGATCAGAGCCATGCATCGACAAACCGAGGACACCAAGGACTGCCAACAACCACCGGAAGCGAGGGGGGGGAGGAAAGACCCGCCTGCAGAGCCTTCAGAAAGAGAGCAGCTCTGCCTTGATTTCAGGCTTCTAACTCCAGAACTGTGAGAGAATAAGTTTTTATTGTTCTCAGTCATCAAATTTGTGATATTTTGTTATAGAAGTCCTAGAAACTCACACAGTGGGCCAGATAAATATATACACAAACAAGAATTTCTGTAAGGATGGATTCCGTTTGGGTAGTTTTTTTCCATATATTTTACTGAAGTATAATTGATTTACAATGTTGTATTAATTTCTACTGTATAGCAAAGTGATTCAGTTATAGACTCAGTGGTAAAAAAACGCATCTGCCAAGGCAGGAGATATAGGTTTGATCCCTGGGTTGGGAAGACCCCCTAGAGAAGGAAATGGCAACCCAGTCGTGTTCTTGCCTGGGAAATCCCACGGACAGAGGAGACTGGTGGGTTACAGTCCACGGAGTTGCAAAGCGTCGGACACGACTTAGCGACTGCGGAGGAGCACACATTCTATTAGACGTTCTTTTTCATTTTCTTGTCCACGTACCCAATCTTTGTCATATTCTTTTCCATTATGGTTTACTGAATAGAGTTTCCTGTGCCATACTATTGGACCTTGTTATTTATCCACCCCACATATACTAGTTTGCATCAGTTCAGTCACTCAGTCGTGTCCAACTCTTTGCAGTCCCATGGACTGCAGCCCTCCAGGCTTCCCTGTCCATCATCAACTCCCAGAGCTTGCTCAAACTCATGTTCATTGAGTCGGTGATGCCATCCAACCATCTCATTCTCTGTCATCCCCTTCTCCTGCCTCCAATCTTTCCCAGCATCAGGGTCTTTTAGATTCAGCTTAAGTAGTACTTTTTAAAAGGCTTTTCATATCAAACTATTTGTCTTTGATGTAAAATTATAAAGCACAAACAACAATCTTTGAACAATCTTGGAACATCCAGTCTTTTCCAAGTCAAACTGCATAGGAAGTACTTTTATCTTTGAATATGCAGCTGCTTGAGACATTCCCCAGTTGTTAAACACCTTTCATGAGTCCAATTCATCCCCGTTCCAAGGAGCACATCCAGGGAGGTGACAGCCTGACTATAATAACACTTGGAGCACAACAAGCCCTTCTGCAGAATGATGACTAAGTGATTAAACGCTTAGCATGCCAACCCACAGAAACCACGGAGCCAGGGATTAAGACTCTCGGCAGCACATCGCCCAGGAAGTCAGCTTTCAAGTAGAACTAAATCCGTTTTAAACAACATTAACATTTCCCAGGTCTCTTCCATCATCATACTTGTGCCACTTTATATTCCGGATATATTTGAACTAAAAAAAAAAAAATTAAAACATCCAAAACTCTTTTACAACTGCTATATATTGATATAAAAAGGAAACCAAAATAACAACAAAAGACACCAGGAAATTGGAACATCTTAGATCAACTTACCCCAGGGGATTTTGGGGTTTATTTTGATTGGAATTAGAAAAATAAATAAATAGCCAACTTTCCATAAAGAGGAGGGAAAGGGAGAGAGAAAGAGGTGGGGGGGCAGGGAGGGAGAAAGAACACAAATAACAAGAAAGCAACAGGGTAGGGAAAAATTTCATAGTCAAAAATTGCCAAAAAAAAAAAAAAAAGGAAACTTCAGTGCTGTTAAAGAATAAAAAACCGATAAGAAAGCAGCTCCTCCTGGCACTACGTGTGAAAGTGGGAGAGAAACATCTAGAACTCTGTGTAGCCCTGGGGTCTGCTCTAAGCCCCTTCCCTTGCCAGCATTTCATTTCCCCTCTGACATCACCCAAATTTCAAAGGCCATCATTCCTTCACTGAGCAAGGCCTTTGCCAGAAACAGCATGAGGCCAGCTTTTGCCTCCATTATTTGCATTTCTACCAAAGTAAAATTTCCGTAGCTTTTTCTTATCAGGGGCTCTTCAAGGCCTGGTTTTTCTACAATGCAAGAAAGCAATTTAAATATACATGTGAGGATTCATGCCTGCATGCATGCCACATCGCCTCAGTCGTGTCTGACTCTTTGCAACCCCATGGACTGCAGCCGCCCAGGATCCTCTGACCATACAGGCAAGAAAACTGCAATGGGTTGCCCTCCTCCAGGGGATCTTCTCAACTCAGGGATCAAACCTGCGTCTGTTATGTCTCCTGCATTAGCAGGTGGGTTCTTTATCACTAGGGCCACCTGGGAAGCTCTCACATGTGTGGACATGCATTACCAATTAAATCCATGTTTCAGTAGAATTACAATTGCTGAAGGAGCCAAAATTTAAGTTAATTGTATACCTCAAATTTTAACTGTAAAAATGGCAGGGCAATATTACAATAAAAGTCAATATAACTTTAGCAAGAGAAAAGGACTTTGGTGCTGGGTAAACTCCTGGGCTTTGCCCCAGTCCCACTGCACACTGGCAGCCCAGTTACTCTCCCAGTAAGCTGTCTCTCCCTACTTGCACGTGCTGTGCCCAGTGCTTAGAACTCTCTTTTCCCCAAGGCCCTTGTGGCTCTGTCAGTCACCCCTCAATCATTCCACTGCTGCTGCTGCTAAGTCACTTCAGTCGTGTCCGACTCTGTGCGACCCCATAGACGGCAGCCCACCAGGCTCCCCCGTCCCTGGGATTCTCCAGGCAAGAACACTGGAGTGGGTTGCCATTTCCTTCTCCAATGCAGGAAAGTGAAAAGTGAAACAGAAGTTGCTCAGTCGTGTCCGACTCTTCGTGACCCCATGGACCACAGCCTACCAGGCTCCTCCATCCATGCGATTTTCCAGGCAAGAGTACTGGAGTGGGGTGCCATTGCCTTCTCCCAATCATTCCACTGCTGCTGCTGCTAAGTCGCTTCAGTTATGTCCGACTCTGTGTGACCCCATAGACAGCAGCCCACCAGGCTCTCTCGTCCCTGGGATTCTCCAGGCAAGAACACTGGAGTGGGTTGCCATTTCCTTCTCCAATGCATGAAAGTGAAAAGTGAAAGTGAAGTCGCTCAGTCGTGTCCAACTCTTAGCGACCTCATGGACTGCAGCCTACCAGGCTCCTGCATCCATGGCATTTTCCAGGCAAGAGTAGTGGAGTGGGGTGCCATTGCCTTCTCCGATCATTCCACTAGTCTATCTAAAATTGCAACCACCCAACATTCCTTAACTTCTCAGTCGGTTTTATTTCTATCACACTGGATCTCTCCCACTGATATACTTTGCTTTGAGTTTCTGGTCCACTAGCACGTGCATGTCATGAAGACAGGGACGTGGCTGCATACTCAGCACCTAGAGTGAAGCAACTGAGCTCACATGCATGCACAGCACCTGGTTCTCATGGCCTCACAATGAATCTTTCTTAAGGAAACTGTGCCCCTCAGCTCTGCCCTCTGTGCTGGAATTACACTGCAGTATTTACTCTAGAAGGAAGAGGGACTCAGACACACGTGTTTTGTGCCGTCCTGGATTCTAGCACTTTGGAGTAGAAGCAAGATCAGGAATTGAGGAGGGACTATACACTGATGACAGTAAATAGACTCTGAAGTCTGAATAAACAGCTTCACATGAGGCCTGAGGAGCTGCAACCAGGGCTCAGCAACTCTTATCACATGGCCTAGGGAACGGGTACTGAGATGTTTGATTCATTTCTTTCAAATCAACTTCTAAAGGCTTACACCCCACAGAGGCAGAATGAAAGCTCTGGTTAGCATTTGAGTCCCTCACCAAGCAACAGGGAAAGAAATGAGGCATACAAAGTGGGAGGTCTTTAAACAGCAATAGAAAACTCAAAGCGAGTCGCAGGGAATTATCAAACCAGAAATCTAAATGAGGACTTTTCCCACGGCATCCAAATCCTCAGCTCTCTACCAATGGACATGAGACACCAGTATCACTTTTAGGTTGAAAATTCTAGGTGCTTTCCTTCTCCCTCAAGCAAGATATATGGGAAAGGTATTTCTGCAGACCATTGCAAGTTGGTAAAACTAAAATGCAAATGTATACGCGGAGACTTCCCTGGTGGCCCAATGGTTGAGAATCCGCCTTGCAATGCAGGGAACATGGGTTCAGTCCCTGGTCAGGGAACTAAGATCCCCCATGCCACAGAACAACTAAACCTACGTACAGCAACTACTGAGCCCCCCAGAGTCACAACCAGAGAGTCCGTGCACCACAATAAAAGATTCCACATGATGCAGTGAAGATCCTGAGTGCTACAACTAAGACCCAGGGCAGCCAGATAAATACACATATTATTTTAAAATGTATCTGTGGCAAAGGCTATGCTGATGCCCTGTCTATCCTTACTAGACCAGGGTAGATAGAAGCCACCTCACCAAGGAAGTTCCCACATGCCCTTCCTCCAATACCCTACAGGGACATACGCATACACACAACTTCTCACACACACACACAGAGTCCACAGTCGATGACTGGCATCCTTGGATGACCACTCAAGATGTGGTGGGATCTGTGTTGTGGTTTATACCCACACAAGCTCTCTTTTCTTTCCCACTGTGAGTCAGCCCCTAGCCAGGCTAGAATATACCCGACACTTAGCCAAGACTGAAATTTACCTGAAAACCCCTCTTTGCTCAGGTCTTCTCCCTTCCCTCACCTCCTCTCTTAGGGTTTCTTCCAGAAAAGCATCCCATCAACAGATCATGGCATCTGAGTCCATGTCCCAGGCTCTACTTTTGAAAGCCCAATATAAAACAGTCCGTGTCCAGGTCAGCTGTTGACTTCAAACCCCAAATTAGAACAGTTTAAATTACATTAAACTGGAATAAGTCCTACCTCATTTTAAGGTCCGGGGAAGGCAATGGCACCGCACCCCAGTACCCTTGCCTGGAAAATCCAATGGACGGAGTAGCCTGGTGGGCTGCAGTCCATGGGGTCGCTAACAGTCGGACAGACTCAGCGACTTCACTTTCACTTTTCTCTTTCATGCATTGGAGAAGGAAATGGCAACCCACTCCAGTATTCTTGCCTGGAGAATCCCAGGGATGGGGGAGTCTGGTGGGCTGCCGTCTATGGGGTCACACAGAGTCGGACACAACTGAAGTGACTTAGCAGCAGCAGCAGCATTTTAAGGTCACTTGAATTGATCAGGTTCTGAGTAATGATTTCACCATCTATGATGATACTGTATGCAGAGGAGGAATTCTTCCTATTTCAGTGGACAAGTTCACTTCCCATTTATGCTGTAATAGTATTGGGGAGGAAACTGGGCATGCTCAATTCCAGTGAATGCCTGCAGTGTACTATAGCACAGTTGCTTTTTGCTTCTTTTCTGCACGTATAGTTGGTTGGTTGACTTTTCTTGTGCATTTGTTTTATGTTTTTGTATTTAGTTTGTTTTTTTTTTTAATTCAAGTATAGTTGATTTACAATGCTGTGTTTATTTCTGGTGTGAAGCCAAGTGATTTAGTTGTGTGTGTGTGTGTGTGTGTGTGTGTGTATATATATGTATTTTTTCACATTCTTTTTCACTATGCCTTCTGACAAGGCATTATTTGTCATTATTTGTACATTATTTTTTAACATCCTCTTTTTTAATTTTTAAAATTTGTATTGGAGTAGAGTTGATTTACAATGTTATCTTAATTTCTGCTGTCCAGTAAAGTAAATCAGTTACTCATATACATATATCCACTCTTTTTTCGATTCTTTACTGAATATAGAGTTCCCTAATGTTAAAGCTGAAACTCCAATACTTTGGCCACCTCATGCAAAGAGTTGACTCATTGGAAAAGACTCTGATGCTGGGAGGGATTGGGGGCAGGAGGAGAAGGGGACGACAGAGGATGAGATGGCTGGATGGCAACACCGACTCGATGGATGGGAGTTTGGGTGAACTCTGGGAGTTGGTGATGGACAGGGAGGCCTGGCACACTGAAATTCATGGGGTTGCAAAGAGTCAGACACAACTGAGAGACTGAACTGAACTGATGCTACACAGTATGTCCTTAATAGCTATCTATTTTATATATAGTAGTGTGCATTTGTTTTTAATTCTTTAATGTAGAAAAATTGACTCTAAAATAACTTAGCCAACTCAGAGTCCCCTGATTTTAATTTCACTTTTTTTTTTTTGCTTGTTTTATGAAGTTGGCCTTGGGTATTTGATGGATTTTAAGGGGACTCTATTTCATGGTTTCTATTATAACTTTATATTGGCTATAGTCGGTTAAGAATTTAATCTGTCTCCTGCATTTTATTAGCAAACCATGTGAATTATCTTCACAATATGCAAGCCTGCTTCTGTCTGGTCAGTTATTTCCCAGAGGAATTATAATGCCTCTTGAGAACTTGGTCAATTTCTTTTTTTATATTTAGTTCACATTTTTTAGTAACAACATAAAAAGCTTCAATGAAGATATAGCATTTATTACATTCTCTTGAGCTTAAATTCTCTTCAGTGAATTTATTTGATTGATACACCACTTGCTCGTGGAAAGTTAAGTTTATATTTCAGTCACTTTTCTATTTTCACACATTATGTTAGAAATACACACTGCCTTAATTAAAATGACATCACAAGGTGGCTATATTCTTTTTGGTGGAGAATGTTCTTTCTTTGCTGCTTAGAATAATCCAAGAAGTTACCAATCTGCCTGATAATAATGCGCATTTCTTATATTATTGGCTTATCTGATTAAATTGATATATAATTATTTTCATATTTTCTTTCAGAAATTGCCATCAACTAGGGAGTCTTATTTAACATATTTTTTACTTTTATAGTTTCTTCTGTGTGTTGCCAGTTATAACTATAAATACAAATTGTTTCTTATGTAGTCAACAGCCCTGTGAATAGGTAAAATGATGTACTTTTACTTTTTCTCAGTTTCTTCAATATAAAAGAGAGATAATCATAAAAATGACCTCATAGAGTTGTGGGGAGGACACAGCCTGGCAGGCAATAGCACTCACGAAATGCTAGCTTGGCTACTAGCAGGCAGGGCTGCTGCTTGCTCAGATGTCTTGTGTGTAGGTCATCAAAGTGCATCTAAGAAGTAAAGGCATCTGGAAGGTTCATCACCTAAACACTGACCAATGAGAAGCTACTGTGTAGCATGGACTTCCCTGGTGGCTCAGATGGCAAAGAATCCAACTGCAATGCTGGGGGCCCAGGTTCAGTCCCTAGGTAGGGAAGATCTTCTGGAGAAGGAAATGGCAACCCACTCTCGTATTCTTGCCTGGGAAATCCCTTGGACAGAGGAGTTGACAGGCTACAGCCAATGCGGTCACAGGCGTTGGCCATGACTTAGCTACTGAACTGCTGCTACCACTGTATAGCACTCCACTGCTTTGTGGTGACTAAACAAGAAGGAAATCCAAAAAAGAGAGGATATATGTACTGCTGTTGTTTAGTCGCTAAGTCATGTCAACCCTTTTCGTGACCCCATGGACTATACCTGGCCAAGCTGCTCTGTCATGTGATTTCCCAGGCAAGAATACTGGAGTGGGTTGCCATTTCCTTTTCCAGAGGATCTTCTTGGTCCAGGTATTGAACCCCAGGTCTCTTGCTTAGCAGATGGGTTCTTTACCACAGAGTCACCTGGGAAGCCTGGGTATATGTATACATATAGCTAATTCATTTTGCTGTACAATAAGGCAACAGGAATAGTTGAGCTATTTCAAATCCTAAAAGATGATGCTGTTAAAGTGATGCACTCAATATACCTGCAAATTTGGAAAACTCAACAGTGGCCACAGGACTGGAAAAGGTCAGTTGTTATTCCAATCCCATAGAAAGGCAATATCAAAGAATGTTCAAACTACTACACAGTTGCACTCATCTCACATGTTAGCAAAGTAATGCTCAAAATTCTCCAAGCCAGGCTTCAGTAGTATGTGAACTGAGAAATTCTAGATGTTCAAGTTGGACTTAGAAAAGGCAGGAGAACCAAGTTGTTATTCCAATCCCAAAGAAAGGCAATATCAAAGAATATTCAAACTACTACACAGTTGCATTCATCTCACATGTTAGCAAAGTAATACTCAAAATTCTCCAAGCCAGGCTTCAGTAGTATGTGAACTGAGAAATTCCAGATGTTCAAGCTGGACTTAGAAAAGGCAGGAGAACAAGAGATCAAATTGGCAGCATCCACTGGATCATAGAAAAAGCAAGAGAATTCCAGAAAAACATCTACTTCTGTTTCATTGACTATACCAAAGCCTTTGACTGTGTGGATCACAACAAACTGTGGAAAATTCTTCAAAAGATGGGAATACCAGACCACCTTACCTGCCTCATGAGAAATATGTACTCAGGTCAAGAAGCAACAATTAGAACTGAACATGGAGCAACAGACTGGTTCCAAATCGAGAAAAGAGTACATCAAGTCTGTATCTTTTCACCCTGCTTATTTAACTTCTATCCAGAGTACATCATGCGAAATGCCAGGCTGGATGAAGCACAAACTGAAATCAAGATTGCTGGGAAATATACCAATAACCTCAGATATGCAGATGATACCATCCTTACAGCAGAAATGAAGAGGAACTAAAGAGCCCCTTAATGAAAGTGAAAGAGGAGAGTGAAAAAGCTGGCTTAAAACTCAACATTCAAAATATTAAGATCATGGCATCTGATCCCATCACTTCATGGCAAATAGATAGGGAAATAATGGAAACAATGAGAGACTTATATTTTCTTGGGCTCCAAAATCACTGCAGATGGTGACTGCAGCCATGAAATTTAAAGATGCTTGCTCCCTGGAAGAAAAGTTATGACCAATCTAGACAGCATATTATAAAGCAGAGACATTACTTTGCCAACAAAGGTCCATTCTGTTAAAGCTATTGTTTTTCCAGTAGTCATGTATGGATGTGAGAATTGGACTATAAAGAAAGCTGAGAGACAAAGAATTGATGCTTTTGAACTGTGGTGTTGGAGAAGACTCTTGAGAGTTCCTTGGACTGCAACGAGATCCAACCAGTCAATCCTAAAGGAAATCAACCCTGAA
>SJYX01001739.1:16613-28127 GCA_006410675.1 Oreotragus oreotragus
TTTTCTTAAGCTCAAACACAAACAAAGTGAATGGGAAACTTTCCCACTCTCATCCCTTAAAATTTCACAGTATCTGTTCTCCTGAACAGGCTGGCGCTCTCTGATATTTTGGTTACAGTGTCTTCATATTTAATACTGTTATTTTCAAATGCTGCTTCTCTAGAGAAACTTTCAGCAAGCTAAGCCCGTGTCTCTATTCACTTTGACAAGAGCTGTCTCCATTATGGTCTTCACAAACTCAACTTACCAGATTCTGATATATAGAGAAAATGAATAACCCAGCAAGCTCTTCAACATAGCCAAGGTAAAGCACAATGATGATTTTCATCTTTAAAGCTCCTGGAATCTTGTCGCTGTGTTGAAATAGCTTTACTTTTGCAGCTCCTGAAAACTATAGCAGCATCTCTTTGTCCATAGACTTATTGGTACCTTTCTCCAGGACCTGTGACTCCCGAAGTCAACATCCCCACTGTTGTTTTCAAAACTGATTGTAAAATACAAATCAGATCCTATGTTAATGCTTCTAATAGTTACTCACTTTCAAGGTCAGTCAGCACTTGTTTGGAAAAACCAGAAGTTCTTCACGTTGAGGGTAAGTGTTTGGTTTGTCTCTGCCAAACAGTAGCTTGTTCTGCGTCCTTTTCTTTGTAGGATTAATCTCATAGATA
The DNA here is from genome assembly GCA_006410675.1 of Oreotragus oreotragus. Classification (NCBI taxonomy): domain Eukaryota; kingdom Metazoa; phylum Chordata; class Mammalia; order Artiodactyla; family Bovidae; genus Oreotragus; species Oreotragus oreotragus. The sequence goes on from SJYX01001739.1 coordinate 17,282, forward strand.
CAACCCAGTCCTGTGTTGTTATCATAGAAACTGCAACATTGATCAAGCCAGATTTCACCCTCGCCTGCTACCTCTCTGCATTTAAAGTCCTTTTCTGTATATTCAGGTGTTGTCTGCTCTGAATATTAGTAGAACTTAATTTTATTTTATCTGCTCTACGTGAAGCTGTCTTCAAGCCCAACCATCAAATGTATTAAGTTTAAAAAAATTAAAATGTGTGCTCAGTTGTATCCAACTCTTTGCAACCCCATGAACTGTAGCCTGCCAGGCTTCTCTGTCCACAGAATTTCCAAGCAAGGATCCTGGAGTGGTTTGCCATTCCCTACTCCAAGAGATCTTCCCAACCCAGGGGTCAAACCCACATCTCTTGTGTCTCCTGCATTGGCAGGTGGATTATTTACCACTAGGGCTATCTGGGGTCACACGCAAACCAGAAGGTCTTCATACTAATAGGAAAAAAGGCCAACTGAGTTAAAATTAACTTGTTAAAATATACCAAATAGAATACATTGCCCTCAGCAGACAGAAAAATCCCACTACTGACTAAAGCTGTTAAGAATTCTACATGTCCATGTTTATTATGGACAAACATATACTTAAGAGAGAGGTAAAAATGCTCAATATGAAGCTGAGTTCATTGCCTGCAGCATGAAGGTAGAGACAAACCCAAAGGTAAATATCTCCTCAAGAGAAGCGTAAACTTCAAGAAAGTTAAGTAAAATCAAGGTGTTTATCCATCATAGTACCATAACTGTTCCAACCCCTCTCACGCACAGAACAACAATCTAATCATTCTCTATGGAGACCATATTAATGGTTCTTCCATTCACTCATTCATTCACAAATATGAACCAGACACTTGTGCTAAACACTAGGAAGATACGGGTGAAAAAATATCACCAAATTCCCTATCTACAGAGAGATTTCAAAGCTTGTGAATTAAAGTAATAATTGATTTATACATGTAAGATGATGCAGGAAGAGAGAATTGGATGTAACTCTGAAGTACCTCGAGTCTGAAGGAAAGGCAAAGAAATGACTTTGGGAAGGATGACAGGGCAAGACAAGAAGCTTTAAAAAAAAAAAAGAGAGAGAGAGAGAAAGAGAGGGAACTGGAAATCTGTTTCTACATCAAAGTCTTAGATGTCAGATAAACTGCAATGATATTTACAATGCTGAATCCACAAGACATCAAAGAAAATCCCTCAATGGCAAATTAAAATAAACAGTATGATGAACATTAACACCAGGGAACTACATCTTGGAAAATCCAAGGTCCAGGTTTAGGAAATAGGCGTTAAGTACTGGGACCTGCGTCCTCGGTGGAGGAGGACTCTGAGCCCCACACAGAACTGCAATTCTCAAAAATGAAGTACTATTTGTAAAACATAGGCTAGAAAACTTCCACACATCAACAAAGAGAAAAACTGTATTTGTATTTATAATTCTTTCATAAGACTCTGAGGTTTAAATGACATGCTCATACAGAGGAGGCTGTGGAGGTCCATGGTATGTAGCAGAAATAAATGCAATTCCTCTTTGGAGAAAAGATCAAAAACATAGGCTAGAAAACTTCCACACATCAACAAAGAGAAAAACTGTATTTGTATTTATAATTCTTTCATAAGACTCTGAGGTTTAAATGACATGCTCATACAGAGGAGGCTGTGGAGGTCCATGGTATGTAGCAGAAATAAATGCAATTCCTCTTTGGAGAAAAGATCCTCCACTCAGGTCCCATAAGAATCACACTGAGACTTCCCTGGTGGTCCAGAGGTTAAGAATCCACCTGCCAGTGCAGGGGGGGACACAGGTTCGATCCTCAGTCCAGGAAGATCCCACACGCTGCGGGGCAACTAAGCCCACGCACCCAACTCCTGAGCCTGTGTTCCACAGCGAGAGCAGCCAGTGCATCAGAAGCCTGCACACCACGACTAGATTAGCCCCTGCTCACTGCAACTAGAGAAAGCTAGCACACAGCAGGGAAGACTCAGCACAGCCAAAAAGAGACAATAAAATTTACACATGTAAATAGCCCACAGATTTCAGCCAAAACGTGCTCATGTTAAAAATGAATATAAATAAAATTTTAAAAAAGAATATAAACTTAAGGGGAAAAAAAAGTCATCACGACAAAAGTTAGCAGAAACATCAAAAGCAACAGAACCTCAGGGCTTAAGATATCAGACCTAATAGATTTAATATAAACAACTAGATATGAGATGCCTAAAGAAATAAAAGATAAGGTCGAAATTTGAGAAAGGAACAAAAGTGACTGAAAATGACTAGACAGATGTGAAGGGAAAACTAAATACAGTACATCTCAAAATATGTTTGTGGCCAGAGCAAGGTAAGAAAGACAGTTCTAAAGTGGGCCACACTGCCAACTAAGTACTCAGGGAAAGGAGTGACACAAGAACCACTTTTACACATAAGTCACTGGGCAGACTCATCACTTGGTTACCCAAACACAAGGGACCAGCAAGTGTGACCCTGTGCTAGCTTAGCAGGGAGCCAGGGATATTTGGTGAAGGGAACTAATGATTATATATATTCACTACAATTTTTTCAAATATTCTCTTATTCAAAAGTTAATGACTTATGGTTACCAAAGGAGAAGGAGGAAGGATAAACTGGAAGTATGGGATTAACAGATCCAGACTATATATGTGAAGTGAAGCAGGCAGGTGCCCAGGCAAGCCCACGATGAGTGTGTATAGCAAATGAGAAAGAGACTTTTGTAAGAAGATGAGAACATTTAGGGTTGTTTGCTCGTAGAGTACAACCTTGCATATTTGTATGCAGAAGGAATTCTAAACTGTGGGACCAGGTTAGAAGACTATGTGAAAAAAAAAAAAAAAAAGGGATGTCCAACTTCACTGGTATAATTGAGAAAACCCGAGTCAGGTGTACTGTGTCCCAGATCGGAGAAGGCAGTGGCACCCCACTCTAGCATTCTTGACTGGAAAATCCCATGGACGGAGGAGCCTGGTGGGCTGCAGTCCATGGGGTCACGAAGAGTCGGACACGACTGAGCGACTTCACTTTCACTTTTCACTTTCATGCATTGGAGAAGGAAATGGCAACCCACTCCAGTGTTCTTGCTTGGGGAATCCGAGGGACAGGGGAGCCTGGTGGGCTGCCGCCTATGGGGTAGCACAGAGTCGGACACGACTGAAGCGACTTAGCAGCAGCAGCAGCAGTGTGTGTGTATATATATATATATATCTCCACACTATATATAAAACTGATAAAGTTCTACTGTACACATAGGGAACTACATTCAGTATCCTGTAATAAACTATAATGGAAACAAACTTCGAAAAGAATATAGATGTATACAGGCTTCTCAGTTAAAGAAACTGCCTCTCAATGCAAGAGAAATAAGAGACTTGGGTTTGATTCCTGGGTCGGGACGATCCCCTGGAGGAGGGCATGGCAACCCACCCCAGTACTCTTGCCTGGAGAATCTCATGGACAGAGGAGCCTGGCGGGCTACAATCCATAGGGTCACAAAGAGTCAAACATGACTGAAGCAACTTAGCAAGTAAGCAAGCAGTAGATATATACCCATATATGTGTAACAGAATCAGTTTGCTGTACATCTGAAACACAGTATTGATAATCAACTACACTTCAGTAAAAATTTAAAAATTAAAAACAAATTTTTAAAGCTAATTCACGAGAGAGGAAACTTTCTGCGACAGCACAGTATCATGATGGTACCGTCCCTTTTTTCTCTTTCACAGTATTCATACCTCTTCTGAAAGTGTAGGGTTTCTTCTAACTTGAACCAAACACACACACACACACAAGATATAAAGATAGGGTCTACCTACCGCTGAAACAATCCACTGGAATAGAGTTAATGACACCATTTTAGTACGTAGGGTTTGAAATGCTTTGACCAAATTTCTATCAATCTTGATCATTTTAAATGAAGATAACTTTTCATTAACATGCTTTATTATTGTTTGCAGCTTATCTAAATCACTAAATAGCTTCTCTTCCAAATGACCTCTACCTTCAACACTAATTCGCCAACACCTATTCTGCCTTGAGGACACAGCAGACTTTGGGTTGTTTCATTTGCACTTACAGTGTTTTAGGATAAAAGCTGTTCCCCTGCTCTGACAGTCTCCTGTGATGTGTATGGCTGAATCCCTTTGTTGTTTCCCTAAAACTATCACAACATTGTTAATCAGCTATACTCCAATATAAAATAAAAAGTTTAAGAAAAAAAAAAAAAGCAAAGTCTGCACCAGGCAGGAGCAGTTAGCCCTCTGGGCTCTTATCCTAAGCCATGTTTCCTTCTTCTAAATCCTCTAGGCTTTAAAACACTCCAGAACAGGTTAAAGCAGTTGGTTGTTAAGTGCCATCTTCGACCTACTCATATAAATAAGTGACTATTTTGTAATTCAGAANAAAAAAAAAAAAAGCAAAGTCTGCACCAGGCAGGAGCAGTTAGCCCTCTGGGCTCTTATCCTAAGCCATGTTTCCTTCTTCTAAATCCTCTAGGCTTTAAAACACTCCAGAACAGGTTAAAGCAGTTGGTTGTTAAGTGCCATCTTCGACCTACTCATATAAATAAGTGACTATTTTGTAATTCAGAATTAACCCTAACTGCAGCCTCAAGAGCTATTGCTTATCCAGTATGAGTCACCCCCTCCAAAGGCACAGTCCAAAAGCTGTTTCTCCATAATATCAGAAGAGTGAATTTCTTTGGTTATGAGCCGTCTTGGCGTTCTCATGCTAATTCATTTTCCCCATTCCCTTTTCAGATACGGAAGTTCAATGCTTGTCTCTCAAAAAGATAGCTTGATAACCCCAACATTATTCTTCTTTGTACTGCCAACTAAAAGTGTCACTCACCATTTGGTTCTATAAGAATGAAGCCATTGCAGTTGCTGACCTTCAACACAACCTAAAAGGAGTTCAGGGTGGAGGTCAGGAATGTGGTACTCTATGCCCTGGGAAAACTGGCAGAACAGACCCTCAGAAAGGCATTTTCAGGACAAGGTTTTATAAGCCAAATTTCTTGCATCTTCTCTTCTCTAGAAAAGAACTAAAATCATTAACGGTGAATCTGCTCTTCATAACTAGTAGCAACCTTCTTGTGACCAGCAGCAAGCTTCTGCCAAAACGTGTCTAACTGCACATACCCCTCTTCATCAAGATCACGTATATACTGACCTCCCCACTACCTCCATGCAGCAGCTCCATCTGAGAAGCTCATCTGTCTCCCGGGCTATAGTCCTCATTCAGCCTCAAATAATACATAACTCATAACCCTCACATTGTGCAATTTTTTTTTCAGTTGATAATGGAAACAATTCTTTTTTAAAAAATAGAGTCTTTGTTTAAAGAAAGAATTCAGAACTAAAAATATATATAAACCTTAATTTTAATTATATAAATTAGAAATAGCTCAAGATGGAAATCTTTCTGTTTGGGTTTGGAGATACATTTCTTGACATAGTGTTGAGGACTTCCTTAAGCCATTCCTGTTTCATTTCAAAGAATTTAAAGCTGGGAAATATACCAGAGCAGGGTTGTGGGGGTTGTCAGGGGGAACAAGGAAATTTTGTGTAATAGAACTACAACCTTAGATTTGTATGCTCATCTCTTTTGATGGGCTAAAGTTCACATCAGATTTTTCCAGGAACCATTTTCCTTTTGACATCTTTTAAAGAGCAAGTTATTTGCATTTTGTGAATGTGATATCTTATTTTCTTTCTTTGGACTTCTAGAAGCCTTAATACTTTTTCAAGAGGTGATACATTTATTAGAATTACTTTAATGTGAGTACTGATAATTCAACTTCTCATCATCTGGAAATGCCAAAATAAATCCCATTTACTTAGAGACTAGACTATTTACATAAATTTAAGATTTTGCTATCATTTTATCCAGTTGGTTTTAATCTACCAGCAAATCACGTTCTTTATTCAACTTTTCAATTCAATGTATAAAGAGAAAAGGACTATTATGTACAAAACATGATTCTGAGAACTGAACTATTTCCTGCCATATCAGTAAACAAAGGATTTTCACAGTCATCAGCAATTGTGGCCACCATTGAATGTGAGCTGGTGAGCCCTGAAGAAACTCAGGAAGGAAAGAATATCCTGCTATCTAGTAGCCATCACACCGCAGCTGCTGCTGCTAAGTCACTTCAGTCGTGTCAGACTCTGTGTGACCCCATAGACGGCAGCCCACCAGGCTCCCTCATCCCTGGGATTCTCCAGGCAAGAGTACTGGGGTGGGGTGCCATTGCCTTCCCCGCCATCACACTGCAGCCACTCCCTATAGGGAGCCCTGGGGAGACTCAGGATATGAAAATACAGGATACTGGCCCCACATAGGTGAGGTGCATATCAAAGAAATGATTTCAGTGAACTTTTGCATAAATAGAAAAACACTAAATTCCTCGAGATGTCTGGATTTAATTTATAATAATCTTTTGATGTTCAGTCATCCTGCCCTTGGTTGCAAAACTTCCATATATTGTGGTTCCTCCCCTCACCTCCTCAGAGCACTTCTCTCAGATACTTAAGATGCTATCTCCTAGGCTTGAAGTGCTAAAAATTTCCACTGAATAAAACATAACTCTCAACTTTTAGGGTATGAATATTTTTTAAAGTCTACAATGCTATATTATATTATTAAGAATCTAACAACGGAATCTCTGACCTCAAAAAGTGTATTATCTAGTCAATGAGAATATAAACAAATAAGGAAAAAACAAAGAAGCGTGAGAAAAGCCTGACAGCGGAACCACAAGTCCTTTGGGGCACAGACTTTTCAGAGGTCGCTGTCGGCTGGAAAACCAGGGGACAGCTCTGCGGAACAATGACAGATGACTTGGGTTGCACCTTAAAGTATGAGTAGAATTTCGAGAGACAGAATTGGGAAGGAAGAACACTCTGTAAGAAGGATGAATACGCAGGGGTTACGTTTGGGAAAGATTAGGGAACTTTGTGTGCCTGTGGTGCAGGACACAGCAAAGGAGAAACAGGAAATAAAATGCAAACTGGAGACTCTCAGAGCTATATAATGCTCAAACTGGAAGGGAGCTCAGTGACCCTTTGTTCAAGCTCTTGTTTTTACAGATGTGGAAAATAACAGCCTCTTTTCACATGTTTCTTTGTTTACGTACCCTGCTCTAGACACTAAGCTTCCTTTTTTATTTGATTACATGGCCTATTTTCCATGAACAGGCTCAAATATCATTTCAATGCAAGTAGCTGGAATGAAAGTTAACAAATTCATCTGTGAAATATACATATGTATGAGAAATAATTGCCGCACTTTCTGTTTTCTTTTTCCAGGTCTCACAGCCAAAATTTCAGGATGTAAATCCTTTCCCCAAACTTTAGTTGATTAAATGTATTTGGCTGCACACAGGAATGAGGCTTATATACTCTTCAATTTCATTAAATGAATTCTTCATTTTGAATATCTTTATACATCAGGAAGGGTTTCCCCAGTGGTGTTAGCGGTAAGGACCTGCCTGCCAATGCAAGAGACATAAGAAATGTAGGTTCAATCCCCTGGTGGAGGGCATGGCAACCCATGCCAATATTCTTGCCTGGAGAATCTCTTGGACCAAGGAGCCTGGTGGGCTACAGTCCACAGGGTCACAAACAGTCAGACGTGACTGAAGTGACTTAGCATGCACTCACATATACATCAGGACAATGCCACCAAAAAACGAATCACGTGAGTGCAGTCATTTTACCTGAGAGGTTAATGTCCTTCCGGTTTGCTCCTGGAGATTTTGCCAGCTGTTCCCAAAACCCTCTGTCCTAGTCCACACTGAGCCCTGCCCCATTTCCATTCTCCTAATGCTAAACTGTTTTCTTAAGCTCAAACACAAACAAAGTGAATGGGAAACTTTCCCACTCTCATCCCTTAAAATTTCACAGTATCTGTTCTCCTGAACAGGCTGGCGCTCTCTGATATTTTGGTTACAGTGTCTTCATATTTAATACTGTTATTTTCAAATGCTGCTTCTCTAGAGAAACTTTCAGCAAGCTAAGCCCGTGTCTCTATTCACTTTGACAAGAGCTGTCTCCATTATGGTCTTCACAAACTCAACTTACCAGATTCTGACATATAGAGAAAATGAATAACCCAGCAAGCTCTTCAACATAGCCAAGGTAAAGCACAATGATGATTTTCATCTTTAAAGCTCCTGGAATCTTGTCGCTGTGTTGAAATAGCTTTACTTTTGCAGCTCCTGAAAACTATAGCAGCATCTCTTTGTCCATAGACTTCTTGGTACCTTTCTCCAGGACCTGTGACTCCCGAAGTCAACATCCTCACTGTTGTTTTCAAGGCTCATTGTAAAATACAAATCAGATCCTTTGTTAATGCTTCTAATAGTTACTCACTTTCAAGGTCAGTCAGCACTTGTTTGGAAAAACCAGAAGTTCTTTACGTTGAGGGTAAGTGTTTGGTTTGTCTCTGCCAAACAGGAGCTTGTTCTCCATCCTTTTCTTTGTAGGATTGATCTCATAGATACAACCCAGTCCTGTGTTGTTATCATAGAAATTGCAACATTGATCAAACCAGATTTCACCCTAGCCTGCTACCTCTCTGCATTTAAAGTCCTTTTCTGTATATTCAGGTGTTGTCTGCTCTGAATATTAGTAGAACTTAATTTTATTTTATCTGCTCTATGTGAAGCTGTCTTCAAGCCCAACTATCAAATGTATTAAGTTAAAAAAAATTAAAATGTGTGCTCAGTTGTATCCAACTCTTTGCAACCCCATGAACTGTAGCCTGCCAGGCTTCTCTGTCCACAGAATTTCCAAGCAAGGATCCTGGAGTGGTTTGCCATTCCCTACTCCAAGAGATCTTCCCAACCCAGGGGTCAAACCCACATGTCTTGTGTCTCCTGCATTGGCAGGTGGATTCTTTACCACTAGGGCTATCTGGGGTCACATGCAAACCAGAAGGTCTTCATACTAATAGGAAAAAAGGCCAACTGAGTTACAATTAACTTGTTACAATATACCAAATAGAATACATTGCCCTCAGCAGACAGAAAAATCCCACTACTGACCAAAGCTGTTAAGAATTCTACATGTCCATGTTTATTATGGACAAACATATATTTAAGAGAGAGGTAAAAATGCTCAATATGAAGTTGAGCTCATTGCCTGCAGCATGAAGGTAGAGACAAACCCAAAGGTAAATATCTCCTCAAGAGAAGCGTAAACTTCAAGAAAGTTAAGTAAAATAAAGGTATTTATCCATCATAGTACCATAACTGTTCCAACCCCTCTCACGAACAGAACAACAATCTAATCATTCTCTATGGAGACCATATTAATGGTTCTTCCATTCACTCATTCATTCACAAATACGAACCAGACACTTGTGCTAAACACTAGGAAGATACGGGTGAAAAAATATCAACAAAATCCCTATCTACAGAGAGATTTCAAAGCTTGTGAATTAAAGTAATAATTGATTTATACATGTAAGATGATGCAGGAAGAGAGAATTGGACGTAATTCTGAAGTACCTCGAGTCTGAAGGAAAGGCAAGGAAATGACTTTGGGAAGGATGACAGGGCAAGACAAGAAGCTTTAAAAAAAAAAAGAGAGAGAGAGAGAAAGAGAGAGAACTGGAAATCTGTTTCTACATCAAAGTCTTAGATGTCAGATAAACTGCAATGATATTTACAGTGCTGAATCCACAAGACATCAAAGAAAATCCCTCAATGGCAAATTAAAATAAACAGTATGATGAACATTAACACCAGGGAACTACATCTTGGAAAATCCAAGGTCCAGGTTTAGGAAATAGGCGTTAAGTACTGGGACCTGCATCCTGGGTGGAGGAGGACTCTGAGCCCCACACAGAACTGCAATTCTCAAAAATGAAGAACTGTTTGTAAAACATAGGCTAGAAAACTTCCACACATCAACAAAGAGAAAAACTGTATTTGTATTTATAATTATTCTTTCATAAGACTCTGAGGTTTAAATGACATGCTCATACAGAGGAGGCCGTGGAGGTCCATGGTATGTAGCAGAAATAAATGCAATTCCTCTTTGGAGAAAAGATTTAACATAGGCTAGAAAACTTCCACACATCAACAAAGAGAAAAACTGTATTTGTATTTATAATTATTCTTTCATAAGACTCTGAGGTTTAAATGACATGCTCATACAGAGGAGGCCGTGGAGGTCCATGGTATGTAGCAGAAATAAATGCAATTCCTCTTTGGAGAAAAGATTCTCCACTCAGGTCCCATAAGAATCACACTGAGACTTCCCTGGTGGTCCAGAGGTTAAGAATCCACCTGCCAGTGCAGGGGGGACACAGGTTCGATCCTCAGTCCAGGAAGATCCCACACGCTGCGGGGCAACTAAGCCCACGCACCCAACTCCTGAGCCTGTGTTCCACAGCGAGAGCAGCCAGTGCATCAGAAGCCTGCACACCACGACTAGATTAGCCCCTGCTCACTGCAACTAGAGAAAGCTAGCACACAGCAGGGAAGACTCAGCACAGCCAAAAAGAGACAATAAAATTTACACATGTAAATAGCCCACAGATTGCAGCCAAAACGTGCTCATGTTAAAAACGAATATAAATAAAATTTTAAAAAAGAATATAAACTTAAGGGGAAAAAAAAGTCATCATGACAAAAGTTAGCAGAAACATCAAAAGCAGTAGAACCTCAAGGCTTAAGATATCAGGCCTACTGGATTTAATATAAACAACTAGGCATGAGATGCCTAAAGAAATAAAAGATAGGATTGAAATTTGAGAAAGGAACAAAAGTGACTGAAAATGACTAGACAGATGTGAAGGGAAAACTAAATACAGT
>SJYX01001741.1:5446-27004 GCA_006410675.1 Oreotragus oreotragus
GCTGCTGCTGCTGCTAAGTCACTTCAGTCGTGTCCGACTCTGTGTGACCTCATAGATGGCAGCCCACCAGGCTCCCCCATCCCTGGGATTCTCCAGGCAAGAATACTGGAGTGGGTTGCCATTCCCTTCTCCAATGCTTGAAAGAGAAAAGTGAAAGTGAAGTCGCTCAGTCTGTCTGACTGTTAGCGACCTCATGGACTGCAGCCCACCAGGCTACTCTGTCCATTGGATTTTCCAGGCAAGAGTACTGGGGTGTGGTGCCATTGCCTTCCCCTGATTTTGGAGCCTAAGAAAAAATCTGTCAGTGTTTCCATTTTTCCCCCATCTGTTTGTCATGAAGTGATGGAATTGCATGCCATGATCTTTTTTTTTCAAACTTTTTATTGAAGGATAATTGCTTTGCAGAATTTTACTGTTTTCTGTCAAACCTCACCCTGAATCAGCCATAGGTATACATATACCCTCTCCCTTTTGAAATTCCCTCCCATCTCCCTCCCCATCCCACCCCGCTAGGTTGATACAGAGCCCCTGTTTGAGTTTCCTGAGCCACACAGCAAATTCTCGTTGGCTATCTACTTTACATATGGTAATGTAAGTGTTCATGTTACTCTTTCCATACGTCTCACCCTCTCCTCCCCTCTCCCTTTGCCCATAAGTCTGTTCTCTATGTCTGTTTCTCCATTGCTGCCCTGTAAGTAAATTCTTCAGAACCATTTTTCTAGATTCCGTATGTATGCATTAGAATACAATATTTATCTTTCTCTTTCTGACTTAGTTCACTCTGTATAATAGGTTCTAGGTTCATCCCCCTCATTAGAAGCGACTCAAAGGTGTTCCTTTAATGGCTGGGTAATATTCCATTGTGTATGGACCACGAATTCTTTATCCATTCCTCCGCTGATGGACATCTAGGTTGCTTCCGTGTTCTAACTATGGTAAACAGTGCTGCAGTGAACAGTGGGATACATGTGTCCTTTTCAATTTTGGTTTCCTCAGGGTATAGGCAGAGGTTTATAACAACAATAAAAAAATGTGACTGAGGGAAAAAAAAAAGCTCAAAAGCTTAATTAGATTTCATCGTGCCAGTAAAATGGACGAGCGGCGGGAGCGGGGGAAGGAAAGACAGAATCCAAAAGAATCTCCAGAACAAGTCAAATAAAGAATAGTGAATGTTCTCTTGAGTCACTGCTGTCAGAGCCCTTTCCCTCGCTGGGAGTCGCAGCCCACCTCACCTCCCTAGGATGCCCTCCAACACTGCTGGTCTCTGGACCTGCTGTGGGGGCAGCTCAGACTCCAGTCTGGTCCTGCTCCTCTGCCTTCTTGCTTCCAGTGTCTACAGCCATCAGAACTAGTGCTTTTTCTTATGTGGGAGCTCTCAGTGCCCTTTTATATATTCCATGGATACAGTCTGCCTAGTTGATCATTTGGATTTAATCAGCAGCTTGTACAGCTGATGGGAAGGTTTTAGGTCTTCTTCCTCAGCCACACTACCCCTGGGTTTCAATTGTGGTTTTATTTCCACCTCTGCATGTGGGTTGTCACTGGGGTTTGCTCCTGAGGCTGCCCTGGAGGACTTGGGTTTGCCCCATGAGGGCCAGGTGTGGAGGTGGTTCAGCTGCTTGGGACACAGGGTTCTGGCAGCACCAGGTACTCAGGGGAGTTGGCAGCTAGGGCAGCAGGAAATACAGTGCTCTAGCAGAGAATGGCAGCCACAGCACCAGGTACTCAGGGGAGTTGGCAGCTAGGGCAGCAGGAAATACAGTGCTCTAGCAGAGAATGGCAACCAGTATTGCCTAATACACTCCAATTTGCCTGGAGAACCCCCCTCCCTGACAGAGAAGCTTGGCATACCACAGTCTACAGGGTCACACTCCAATTTGCCTGGAGAACCCCCCTCCCTGACAGAGAAGCTTGGCATACCACAGTCTACAGGGTCGCAAAGGGTTGGACACATCTGAAGTGACCCTGCGCCCATAGACACAAAAGATTTATTTTGCCTGTGGCAGCTCTGTCCCAGTGTGTTGAGTGTGAAGGTGGCGCACCTGCTTGGCTGGCAGGGACCCTGGTGGTGCAAAATGTGCAGGGACGTGGACTGCCTCCGCAGTAGGAGTTATGGTCCTCTCAGTCTTTTTTCAAGCCTCTTGTAGCTGGCGATCAGAAGGCGTCATTGGCCAGTCTTTCTCTGTAGCTTCGCCCATTCGGGCACTCAGAGGGCTCTCTTGCCTGGGGTCCTTCTGTTGTTGGGCAAGTCAGGCACATAGAGGGGGTCCCCCCTGAGTGGGTCCTACTCTGTAGTTCAGTGCATTAGGCATTTGATGGGCCAACCTCTCTGTTGTTCAGCTGCCGATGCTGCCATGTGGGGAGAGAGGCGCCTGGTGGTGGCTCCACCCACCATGCATGACTTAGCAGCACCGCCTTGCTTCCATAGCTGCCTGGCTCTCCTCCACAGGCATTTCCCACCACAGGCTCCTCCCTCCCACCCCCTCGAGCCATCTCTCTGCAGTCCACAGCAGCGCTTGCCCTGAGATTGCTCCACAGTCCCTGAACTCCAGCTGCCAGCCATTGTGCCTTCCAGGGGACCTGGGTCCCTGTCTGGGCTAAGTATGGCTTTGGCAAGGACTGTCTGATTCTCATTCTATTTAGGCTGTGACAGATCAGCTCTTTCACTCTCAGCCTTAAATGTTTCTTGTCTGACTCAGACAGTTGCTCCATTCTGAGGATTAGACCCCTGCTTCAGTTGCCCCACCCGCCGAGGGCAGGTCCAGTCTTAGTAAAACTCCTGTTTCTCCCCTAGTTCCTTCACCCTACTGAGTTTTGCGTGGTTTGTGTTCTTTTCCGCTGGTCAGGTACCCCTGTGCGCTCTCAGCTGGTGTTCTGCATGCACTTCTGTGTCTGAAGGTGCATCCCTGATGTATCCGTGGAGAGAGATGTACTCCACATCCACCTACTCCTCCGCCATCTTGTTCTCTCCCATAATCTGTTTGTGAATGTTGAGTTTTAAGCCAGCTTTTTCACCCTCCTCTTTCACCCTCATCAAGAGGCTCTTTAGTTTCTCTTTGGCTTCTGCCATTAGAATGGTATCATCTGCGTATCTGAGGTTGTTGATACTTCTCCTGGCAGTCTTGATTCCAGCTTGTGATTCTTTCAGCCTGGCATTTTGCTGACATACTCTGCATATAAGTTATATAAGCAGGGGGACAATATACAGGCTTGACGTACTCCTTTCCTAATTTTGAACCAGCCTGTTGTTCCATATCTGGTTCACTTGTTTCTTGACCTGTGTACAGGTTTCTCAGGAGGCAGGTAATGTGGTTTGGTATTCCCATCTTTTTAAGAATTTTCTGCAGTTTATTGTGATCTACACAGAATTTTCCAAATTTGCTGGTATATTGAGTGCAGCACCTTAACAGTATCATCTGTTAGGATTTTAAATAGCTCAGCTGGAATTCTATAACCTTCACTAGCTCTGTGCCTGTATTCCTAAGACCCACTTGACTTCACACTCCAGGATGTCTAGCTCAAGGTGAGTGGCCACACCATCGAGGCTGGTAAGTGCACAGTAAATATTTGCTGATTAACTGCTGCTGTTTTATAAATGTGTGTGTTGCAGGTACCTGTCTACTGTACTAAAACTGGTGTTAAACATTTGCACCACAAAGCTCAAGAGTTTGACATTGGTGTTTATTTTGAAGCAAATGGGCATGGCACAGTAAGTTCTCATAAATAATGACCTGCCTTTAGCATGCATTTTTTTTTTTAAAGATGGAATTCGGTACCTAGTTAGTAATAGGTAATATTCCACTTTGTTGAAATGATTGGATGGTGATAGAAATGATATAGCTGATATTTTCTTATGTTCTGTAAAACCGTGGCTCTCTTTTAGATTGTAATGATCTTTCTTGTAATGTGAAGAGATAATACTAATTTGTTCCTATAATATATAGTTTCTTTGAAAATATGTAGGTCTTAATTCCCCTGCAACTAGGCAATTTATACATTATTTAAAATTTTTCTTCAAAAGTGTGAGAAGGTTGAGGACTAACTTGTAAGCGACTAGAAATGAGTTTAAAGTAACTTGCGATAGACATATAAAATTTTTTATGACTCTTAGCAGAGGGAGAATGAAAATTTGAGATATAATTTGCATATCCTGATACCATTTTAACATAAGTCTGTAGTATATTCATAAGATTCAGAAGTTTTCTTTATTGTCTTTTAATATCTAGCCTTATTTCATAAATGGATTTGAGATGGTTAACAGAAAATGTTATCTAGGTCAGATAATTCTCAATTCAAAATTAGCTTGAATAGGCCATGACTATAAGAGGAAAAATAGTAAGTTACTAGAAAATGTAATTGAAATATAACTTCAGTGATCTTATGCAGGGTTGGCAAATGCTTTTGAACTAGTAAATATTTTAGTTTTCACAGGCCATAAAGTGAAAGTGAAAGTGAAGTCGCTCAGTCATGTCCGACTCTTTGCGACCCCATGGACCTGTCTCTTATACACATCTGGTGGTTCAGTTGCTAAGCCATGTCCGACTCTTTGCGACCCCATGGACTGTAGCCTACCAGTCTCCTCAGTCTGTGGAGCTTTCCAGGCAAGAACACTNAAAGTGAAAGTGAAGTCGCTCAGTCATGTCCGACTCTTTGCGACCCCATGGACTGTAGCCTACCAGTCTCCTCAGTCTGTGGAGCTTTCCAGGCAAGAACACTGGAGTGGGTTGACATTTCCTTCTCCAGGGGACCTTCCTGACCCAGGGATGTTTGTTGTACCTGCTCAGATCTCCTAGTGAAGAGTGTAAATGAATGGGAGTGGCCAGGGTTCCACAAAACAAGTGGCCAGTGCATCTTAGTTACCAACAAACTTTGTATTTCATCAAGTGGCCGGATGTACTGTGCTGTTCCTTTTTAGTATTGGGCCTCTGAAGGCACTAAAATCATGTGTGGGCAAGCAATTCAAAATGGCAAGAATCCTCAGGAGCATGATGTATATTATACATTAAATATCCATGGCACTGTTTGCCATAGTGTAATATGTATGACAAACCTCTTTTCTACATTTCTTTAGCTTATGTCCTTAAAAATTAAGTCAAGAAAACTGTATTAATGGCAATGAATTATATTCTTCAAAGTAGAATGGATACAGAGCAGGCTTAAGGAAGCTGGTTGCCCAGAACTGGTTTAGCTGGCTGACAGCAACATCATACACTCACAATATGCATTCACCTTTGCCCGGGTGATTATTTTCTTGGTAATCTTTACATTTTGGTAACGCAATTCTATAATCCTATAATACCTTCTGAGTTCTGATTTGATCTTACATTAATTTCATATATTCTACAGCTGCCATTTTTATCCCCTTGGTTTCTCCAGATTCACTGAGAGTTTCAAAAGTAGTTTAGTTGGGATGATCGTACTTAATGACTGGGGCATGGTTAGTGTTTGGTAATTTTTTTTTTTTGTATGCTTTTATTGTAGGTACTGTTTAGTAAAGCTGCTGAAGCAAAGATAAAACAACTAGCAAAAGAATCAGAAGATGAGAAAAGGAAAGCTGCCAAGATGCTTGAAAGTATAATCGACTTGTTTAACCAGGTGAGAACTGCAGGGGGATGGTGGACTGCTGGTTATGCTTAGTTGCTCACTTGTCTCCGACTCTTTGCAGCCCCATGGACTGCTGCCCGTCAGGCTCCTATCCGTGGGGATTCTCCAGGCAAGAATACTGGAGTGGCTTGCCCTGCCCTCCTCCAGGGCTCTTGGTTACTTACACAGTCAGAAGGTAGACAGGGTCATGTACTGCATCAAACATCAAAGTGGAAAAGTTGTGGCAGCTTCCTGCAGCTGTGTAGATTTAAACTGAAATGCAGTGGCAGAACATTTATGTGCTTCAGATTTTCAAGTAATGATTAGTTTACAGCTGAGGTCAACAGACTCAGCTATGAAGTATATCTGTGAGGCTAAATATATATGTGTGTGTGTGTATATATATATATATATATATATGTGTTTTTTAAAACCAATCTTGTCAAGGGAATTCAGAAAAAATAGTCTGAAGCACATCTGTGGGTCAGATGATTGGGACTGGAGTGGAGACTATGGAAATGGAAGAGCAAAGCATAAGTCAGTGGAAGGTGACAGAACTTATATTTAAGAGTCTTGCACATATTGGGCAGTTCATATACCTCAGTGTGTAATCCTTGCATAACAGGAAGAGTCGGCGTCATAACTCCTGTTTTATAAATGAAGAAACAGACTTTTAAAGAGTTACTCAGTGGCAGAGTATGGCAGAGTATCCAACTTTAGTTGTGTTTTACCACCAAAAGCTCCACTTTACCGTGCATGAGGCCTTCCACCATCATGGCATAATATCTCAGAAGGGATCTAGTAATAAATAAAATGTTGATTCACAGAGTGTTAATGCTGGAACCTTAAGAGTTATCCAGCCTGACCTCACTTTACATAGGAGCAAGATTAAAGGCAGGTGGTCTTAGTATTCTCTATAGTCTTCCTTGTTGCCTTCCGTAGAGGTCTGTCCCTCAGTGTAGTTCATTTACCCACCCAGTCAGTCATGCAGCATGGGGGAGGAGGCAGCCAGGACATGGTTTTCTCAGAAGGCATTCTTATCAAGGCCGTGCTTGTGTTCTCGCACTTTGCAGACAATTGGTGATGCTATTTCTGACATGCTGGTGATTGAGGCCATCTTGGCTCTGAAGGGCCTGACCGTGCAGCAGTGGGACGCTCTCTATACAGACCTTCCAAACAGACAGCTCAAAGTTAAGGTGTGTGCCAGATCACTCCCCTTCTAAAAGTTAACTAAAATAAGTTCATTCTACACGTATGTATTGTATAGAGAAGACTGAATTTTCTCACACCTTTGAAAACTACAGAATCCCCTCTTAACCATTCTACTGTTATTTAGAAGTATTTGGTTTCCAACTTTATTATAAATGATTCACTTTAAAAGATTTTATTATTGTTTTTGAATTTTAAAGATGTGAGGGAGAACAAAACAATGAAGCCCCTTTACACTAGCTTCAATTAGTGTCCTCCACATCCCCAATATTATTTTGAAGCAAGCCCTGGATAGCTTGTCGGTTCAAGTGTAGATGTTTCCTTCCTCTGCATTATTCTTGGTTCACACAGTACTTCCAGAGGCTAGATGCTGAGAAGTAGAATCTGGGCTGAAAGGGACACAATTTTTAAAGGCATTTTAGGTAAATTGCTGATTGTTTTCTATACGGATATATACCCGATTACACATTTACCAACATTTTTGAGAGACAGATATTAAATCCACAGTTCACAGAAATGACTGCGGATTGTTCAGTTTTTGTTTTTTTTTTTTAAGGAGATTTTTATGATTCCCTTTTTTAAAAAAAATGCCTAAGATTATTTGATCAATGACTAAGCCATGCAGTACTGGCCCTTATTTTAGTAGTGAGTGTAGGACAGTCTGTGGTAATCTTTCTCAGTACTGTACTTTATGGTACAGTCAGCTGAAATGTAGGTCTGTTCCTGCTGACATTAAATAGCCATAATCTTTTGGAGGGAATTATGTTGAATGGGTTAAACTTCTGAAAGAGAGTATGATATAGAAAAAAACATGAAATGCTTGTGCCTAGGTTGCAGACAGGCAAGTCATTAGCACCACAGATGCTGAAAGACAAGTGGTTAAACCTCCAGGACTCCAGGAGGCCATCAATGACCTCGTGAAGAAGTACAGGCTTTCCCGCGCTTTTGTCCGGCCCTCTGGCACAGAAGACATAGTCCGAGTCTATGCAGAAGCAGACTCGCAGGTAAGCTGAGACAGTTCTACTGAAGGGATGTGCAGTGAGAATCTAAAGGAGGTGGAGGAGGGTGGTAGCAGGAGAGAAAACTATTTTAATGCTATTGGAATCTCTAATGTCTGAGATTTATGGAGCCTTTTTTCTTCAGTAGTAGTAACATAGTTGACTAAAACTCCCCCAGATATTCTTCTTGTAATGTATTCTATATTTCCTAAAAGGGTCATATTTCTAACTGCTCTAAGAATACTACTTAGTATACCAATACATACTTAGTTTGACACATAGTAATTAAGCTTATGCATCCTAAAGTGGAATATACTTTTTTCCTTCATTTAAAAACATCCTATTGCTTCATGAAAATGACTTATTTTGAAGTTCATTTCTAAACTCACTGGTACTGCACCCGTGCTGCCTGAAGTTTGTCTTTGTGTCTAGGCTTTCAATTTGGTTTTCAGAAATTTTCCTTTAAATGACAGCCTTGCTGTGTGCGTCTCTTTTCTTGCTAGGGTCAGAGACTTAAAAAGTGTTTTTTCAGCTGAGGCAAAGTTACAGGGTATGGCCAGAGCCTCAGTAAGAGATCTTTTCAATTTATACAGTAGCTGATAGCTTTTTTGCAGAAATTCAGGCCATTACAGAATGCAGTAAACAAATATCCCTGGTGCATGAGGAAAGGATAAATGGGGCCTCAACAGTTACTTCCTCTTTCAGTCAGTCACGGCCTTCTTGCCATTAACAACTTACTACCTAAAGAGTCAATAACTCTTCACACTATTACTGACCGGAGACGTATTGTTATGTCTATTACTGAATTTATTCAGAGTTTTAACATGATAATCAAATCAGATTATAAAATAAAGTTAGCTAGGAACTTACCTGATTTAGAAGAATGTGACTTGTTTTCCACTTATCTATTGTAATTTGTTACTGAAAGATGAAAAAAAGTTCTCATTTGAATTATGTTAATGAAACAAAATTGGAAAGCTTCCTCCCTGGGAGTTGCAGGTAACCTGGTAGATACTGTCTTTTTCATCTAATATCCTTTTATGTAACTTGCAGGAAAACACAGACAGCCTTGCATATGAAGTGAGCTTGGCAGTATTTCAGCTGGCTGGAGGAATTGGAGAAAGACCTCAACGAGGTTTCTGAGGACAATTTTTATATTCTTTAGAAACCAGAGTTTTTAAAAAAGTTCTTACAGAATAATATTACTGCCACTGTTGTGATAGGTTCAGACACATTTATAATAATGTTTACTGTGTACCTTACTGGATTATTTCTAGATCTGATTGTTTTTCTTAAACACTACCAGAATCATTCTTTAGAAATAGGTAAGCCTTATATTTGTTAAGTTTCATTTTTTTAAATAAAACTAAATTCACCTGTAATATTAATCACACTAATGTAAAATACTAGAGCTCAAGTATATGATTCAGTCATTAACTTTATAATATATGCAAGGAAAAATTCATGAAGGCTGCTAGAAGATTAAAGCTTATTTATTATTACCAACTCCTGTGATGTCTTTTCCATCGATGTTACCTCCCCACGATGTCATTTTGCAGTCCTGGTAGTCACCAATGCTGATACAACTGAGCAGGGTGGAGAAGACTTAATACAAATCAAACCAGTTTTTCTCATAGCAGAGTCTTCAAAGCAGTTCTTGTATACTTA
The DNA here is from genome assembly GCA_006410675.1 of Oreotragus oreotragus. Taxonomy (NCBI): domain Eukaryota; kingdom Metazoa; phylum Chordata; class Mammalia; order Artiodactyla; family Bovidae; genus Oreotragus; species Oreotragus oreotragus. Next base: position 14,905 of record SJYX01001741.1, read on the forward strand.
CCTCTTGAGAGTTAACATCAGCAGGAAGTCAGGGGTGACTGTGGAGGCTGTGGGCCTCTGCTCGGTACTGAGGTGGAGATGCCTGTGCTACATTTACTTACAAGGATTCATGAGGTCAGGCCTCAGTTTTCTTTACTCCTCTTAGTGAAGGAAAGTGGGAGAAACTTGGTGTAAGACATTGCCAAGCCTCTGACATAGAAATGACACCATTTTTATATTAGAATGTGGTTACTAAGACAAAGCAAGAGAGTCTCCAACCCATCTAAATTAAACAAAGCCTGAAACGAAGAGAAAAAATGTGCAGTGTGTATTTGGCAGATTTAAGACAACTCAGGACAATAAAACAATGGACTATAGTGGACTATTTTTACATATATATAGATCTCTCTTAGGCACCATAATCAATATGAGCCCACAGTTGTTATTTAAACTTGGTTCAGGCCACAGTCAGACATTTGTTCTTATTTACAAATATTTAAATACAACCTGAAACATGTTTTGTTACATACCAAAAAAAAAAAAAATATACAACTTGGGAGCAAATGTTTGCTTTAAATAATTACATTTAAACTAAATTGAACCACTTGTGGTGCTCAAGTTTTTACCACCCCTTCCAGAAAATCTCTTTCTACCATCTCTTCTATTTTTTGCCTAGCTTTGCTGGAAAATGGTTTGTGGTTTTCCAGCTTCATGTCCTTGTTGGGGAAGGTGGTGGAGTAGAGGACGGGGCTCCCTGAGTGTCCTGTGCATCGGCTGGTGACTTTGCTATTGAAGACTTGACTGAGCACGTTGAAGAACGGCAGGAGCTGCTCGAGGCTGCGCACAGTGCAGATAGTGAGCAGCAAGCGCCCCGGCTCCCAGCCCAGCGCTCTCCCTGAGTTCTCTTCCTCCGGATTTTTCTGCAGAAAACAGAGAGGCAGCTGTTAGCAACAGAAGGCCTTAGTCTGTGAGAAAACTTAAACAGAGTTAAGAAATGAATACAAATGATGACATTAAGTCTCCATTCCAGACTTGCTAAAACACCTGCTTCTGACTGAGGCCTTCTGGTGCCAATTATTAACTGTACAGTGTAGTAAGATTTTCCATCTAGGATGCACAAGTAAGCTTAGTTATTAGCGGAATTGGTTTTGCATATGGACAAATAAAATACTAAAGTTCATCTTGTGCTTTGCATATACTCAAAAAGCTCCCAGATTTCTGGATTCCCACTAACGTATCCGAGGACTAGGTTATAAAATGACCACAGAAGAAGGGACAGAAGGTCTCATACATGTCACTGTTAGTATATCAATCAATTACATTGTGGCCAGAAGGCTTAAACCTGCCACAAGACAGCAGCAGAGTCTGATGAATAATTACTAGCACACAGGGAAAGGAAAGGCACTCCAAGGAGAGATCTGCTATGTGCTTCTAGCTTGTAAACCGCATGGGGAAGGAAAGCTGGCCCTGGAGGCAAAGTTACTCCAGGGCTGGTATCCTGCTCTGCCCTGTCCTTACTGTGGGCAAGATACGACCTATAAAATGGGGCAGCAGGGAAGTCAAATGAGAATGTACGTGAAGACTGTCCACCAAGTACAAACAGTAACTTACACGCTTAAGCAGCTAACTTGAGAAGCCAACTAAATTATACAAATGCAGCTGTAGACATTAGTCTATCTAGAGAGTTCTGAGAGATCTGAAGATGTCTGAACTGGGGCAGAATCAGAGGAAAACATCTGAGTCAAGGCAATGAAAACAACAAGTAGAAAAAAAAAAATCAAGTGGGACTTAGGAAGCACGATTATAGTTTGTCATATTTGTTAACAAATGAGGTTTGCCTTCTAAGATGCTGCTGAGAAACTTTCATTGTTTACTTAGTATTTTAATATCACTAGTTTCCTAGTGGAGAAGCAGATGCAAAACCCAGCTTATTGTGTGCTTAACAGAGCTTGCTTTTTTAAAATAAAATCCTGTTTGAATCTATTTTCCTTTCTCAGAAGTCTCCAGGAACAAATAAAGATCATTTTGTTCTTTATCTATGGCCAAATTTAAAAAAAAGAAGAAGCAACTATCAGTTTATTCCTTAGTACAAAATCACTTTCCTTTCCTCTCACCTAGTAATGCTGGCTTTAATGACAGTCCTGGGACTAGCAACTATACCACTTTTACTGCCCTAAGTCCAAGTGTGATTCAGTAGCCGTTTAAGGGTCTGCAGAGATGAACTGAGTCTGAAAGGAAACAAGTAATATGCTTGAACCGTCTACACAGCTGATTTCCAAATGTAAGGAACTATGGTATAACCTTTTGATTATATTCCTGCCAAGAGGTACTTTTAAAAAAAGGACTTTTTTTTTTACTAAAAAGCTCTTGACCAAGAAGAGTGCGCTTGTTTCAGTGTTTCTGTTCTTAATCAGAACTAAATCACTGCCTCAGTAATAAATAAAATTTAACAAGTCAAACATGTTTCCATGTGAACAGCTTCTCCTTTCACTTCGACAGTCTACACTGGAAAGACTTCCTTCCTGTTTTACCTCTCTTGGACTGCTGAAATCCAGACCTGGGTTTGTGACTCCAGATTTGGTCCAGATGTGGCAACTTTTGCTGCCATATCACAAGTGTCAAAAAGCCACCCTCACCTGATGACTGGCCATCTCCAGTCCCTCCAAAATCACTGTCTTAAAGTCCTCCTCCTTGTCCTGTGGAAGGAAAGATTAGAACTCATAGCCTCTGCTCCAGTGAAAAGTGGACTTGGCCATGAAGACCTTGTTTTAAGGTGTTTTGGATGCGAAAATGCTTTCCAATAAAACATTTTCATTTTGTGGGAGGAGTTCTATAAAAACTCATTACTATGAGATGCAGGGATGACAATGTACCTATAACCACATAGCTTCTGGATTCCCTGTCATGATGATTTTTTCAGACCCTGCAATATCAAAATGAAAGTACCCAAGTGTGCTCCAAAACTCTGGATTCAACTTTCACCTTCATCTCCGTTCTGTTACTTATCAGTCCCAAGAAACACCTTGATTTTAAATCAAGTTCTGCATGTCCTTCGAATATAACCTCCTTTGAAATCACTGTCCCCCATTCCATCTCTGTAGTCTGTGGAATGCGGTTTAAGAGCTGCTACCTGAATAGGGGACCCCAGAAGACTGGAAAATTTCTGAGCACTCAAAGCACGCCTTACAAACTAGTACTCAAAATAACAACCCAGACTGTCCCCACATTGTACAATTTAGTTTTGAAATTTTCTGAAGGCAAAGAAAAGACAAAAGATTTGTAACAAAGGCCTACTGATGAAAGAAACTCACTATTTTCTTGGGTAAAGATCTACAATGTACTAGCCTGATGCACACTGGAAGTTGTACATAAGATATGCTGTATCTTACAAATGTTAACTGCTTATACTTAACAAAAATACATTGAAAAGAATGTAATACCTTTGCCCTTTTCCGAAGAAGTTTTGCTAGTCGTACTACGTAAGGTTTAAATTCTCGTTGATGTATGCCCTGCCTTCTGACTTCCAAACCAGAATCATCTGAGACTTCTGGAATGAAGGCCCATCGGTACCTATGTATAGAAGAATGGTATCAGTATCAGTAGGATACACACGGTGCCTCTAAGACAGGGCCACTCAAATACAGCAGACACATCATGACTCCACCACGTACACAGATTCATGTTCAGCTGAGCCGCCTGCAGCCCTGTCCCCTTGAGCTTGTTTGTTAACCTGAGCCTTCGTCAGTAAGTAAAGACCCTGTCAACTACCCCACAGAGTTGAAGTGAGTAAATGAACATTTGTAATGAACACATGAAAACTGGAAAGTACTCAACACCATTTTTTTCATGAGCATAGATGCTTCCTACCTACACAGTAAGGTGGGCAAAGGACTAAAAGGATTTAAGAAAGATCTAAGTAGGGCTTCTGAGTACACTTCCATTCTATTTTTGTGTTTAAAATTTCATCTTTAATATGAAAAAAATTCAAACAGTATAAAAGGGTGTACCAAAGAAAGGTAGTCTCTCTCCCCTCACCACAGGTTCCACCAGTACTGCTGGTTTATATCCATCTGGAGTTTATCCATAAAAAAGCATAAATTCACACAAGCAACTCCCACGTCTTTGAATACATAAAAATGACTGCTGTTTATTTTAATTACATATCTTGGAGAAAGATCATAAAAAATGCCATCCTTTTATAAGCTACATAGTCCTCCAGTGTTGGAAGGTACTGACTTAACCCATTTCCTAGATTGTCCAATTTTTTGCTATTACAAATACTGCCATAATGGATACCCTTGTGAATTGCTGAATTTTGTGCATGTCTGAGAGGACAGTGGTTGGATAAATCATAGGCTATAGCAGAATTATTGGCTTAAGGAAAATATGTATTCTGAATTTTGGTAAATATAAACCTCTGGAGAAAAATGAGAAAATATCATTGTATACTTCCAGCACTAGTAAGAATGTTTCTACTTGAGGGTAAAAGGAGATACACTTTTAGATCTTTACCATTCTGAAAGCTACTAATAACTTTAATTTTAATTTCTCTTATGAGTAAGCCTGAGCATCTTTTTAAACATTTGAAAAAATCACGAATAAAAAGATATTGCTCTTTCAAAAATTATCTTTTACCACCTTATAGGTTTTCTTTAAAAAAAAAGAAGACAGTTAAAAAAAAAACTGTAGTTGATATTACATTTTTGATCCCTTTTCTTTATCTTGACAAGAGGGCAAGCTTGTTATGGTTCTCACCATGGAAGCTAAAAAGGAATGGTGCATGAAGGCTATAGTTTTATTACCTCTGTGAACACAAGCTTCCTAGTTAATTTTGGACAGTTTCCTACAATTCTGCTTAGTATCCTTTTCTAAATTTCTTCAGGAGTAGTATCATTTTAACAGACACCCAACCACTAAAATTCATTAAGAAGTGGATATATATGGTTTCAAATAGGGGTAAAAAAAGGAAGGGGAATTGATGTAAAAAAAATTTCTAGTTCTTACCATTACATTTAATGAAAAGTAAGCTTGTGCAACAGCAGTTTTTAGAGAAAAAAGGTTCTGGTATCTTACTCTTTATCCTATTAATATTTCATCACACCCTATTAATAGCCAATATTCTTGAATATATTACATAGAATAATATAACACAATTTATAAATGCATAATTATGTGTATAAATTCTCCAATTATCTTAGCCACATATTAATGAAACAGTCTTAGAGTGCTTGCATATTACTTTTAACAAATATGAAAAAAAGTGAAAGTGATAGCTGCTCAGTTGTGTCTGACTCTTTGCAGCTCCATGGACTATCGCCCACCAGGCTCCTCTGTCTAAGGAATTCTCCAGGCAAGGATACTGGAGTGGGTAGCCATTCTCTTTTCCAGGGGATCTTCCCAACCCAGGGATAGAACCTGGGTCTCCTGGATTGTAGGCAGTTTCTTTACTGGCTGAGCCACCAGGGAAGCTCAAATATGAAAAACCATAATTATTTTGAGCACTTATGAACAAGGCATTTCATGAGAATTTAGTTATATTAATTTCTCTCTCTTCCCCTCTGCCACCTCTAGTTCAATTCACTATCATCTGAAAGAAAAGGTGGTAAAGAAGCTGCCTGCCAATGCAGGAAACACGGGTTCAATCCCTGGGTTCGGAAGATCCCCTGGAGTAGGAAATGGCAACCCATTCCAGTATTCGCATCTGGAAAATCCCATGGACAGGGAAGCCTGGCCCACTACAGTTCATGGGGTCATACAAGAGTTGGACATGACTTAGCTACCGCCACCACCTGCTACACTGGGCCTGAAGCTGGTGAGTTGTATCGCACAGCTTCACATAGCTGCTGGCTACTCAATCTGTTGACTGAATGGTCTCTTGGTCTTAATAGATCCATGACAACCATTTCCAACCAGTAACAGTGTTGCCCCACCATCCTCCTGCCAAAAAGAATTACATTTTAACAAAAATTAGAAATACTTTTACTTACACAAAAAGTTCTATCTTAGATGTCACTGACCAAAGCAAATGCATTTCCAAAATGTCTATTTAATATCCTTATTTTACTTACATCTGAAATTGAGGAAGATTTTCGGAGGGCAATGCCAGAGCCAAATCCAAAAATTTGCAAGCAGAGAGATAGAGGTTTAACCACCGCTGGCTGTTGTATGAAGTAGAAAAGCCATTACCTCCTGTGTAGGTTGTCTCCAGACCAGCCACAGAGGGGCCTGAAGTCCTGTAGGCAGGGGACAGTGCTGTCAGCAGTTGTACCCTCTTACTGACAAGTAATTCCTGGAAAATCTCAAAATGCCAGCTAATATTTTTCATAATCAGTCTGATAAATGTACCAGTAATTGCTAAGCAAGGTCATGACTAAATTATACTGCTCTCAAATAAAAAATTCATTTCTGTTCTTTTAAATATTAAGAATATAAAAATATAAAAATAGCAGAGAATAACTATGATAAAAACATAAGCTGTGAAACTAACAGGCCTCCCTGCTACTCAGTGCCCTTCTGTAAAGATAGTGAGAGGGAAAGTTCCTCTCATAGTCCACACGGTCATTAGTACAGGGGACACTCAGAAACCTAGCACTGAAGAGGAGCAGACAAATTCAGGACGCACAGTGTCAACTTTTCAATTTATAAACTGGTTTATACAAAAATTCCTAAATAAAAATAAATTATGTTTAGCATGTATTAATAAACTGCTTCACTAAAAAGAATAAAATTCTAGCACATTAAACTGAGATCCTTCTGGAAGATACGGACATTTGAATACCTTAGTTACAGGTTACCTGCCATAATAGGTTTTGCTGCATGTTTCAGGGAAAAGAGATGACCTACTAAAACCGACCTTGTTCACACAGCAATGTTGCTACATTACTGCAGTGACAGTATTGTAGAAATAGTATTGCCTGAAACCGTATTTATGTCTAGAGGCCCACAGCCTCAAATTTGGATAGTTTAATTCAGTCTAAAAAACCTAAGGTATACATGAAACTGTACTATAGCCCAAAGTGATAAATTGGATAACAAGAGACTAAATACATAAACTATTCAGACTAAATACATAAACTATTCAGATGAAATAGTGTCTATTCCATCCTAGTTGTAAAGTAACACTCTGGATGATTTAGGATACTAAACACTGACAATACTGAAATGAATTACATATTACCGTGAAATATCTTCATCAGCAGTGAGTTCCTGCTCCATCAGTAAAAATACCTGTACCTGAAGACCACGGAATAAGTGTCAAATGTTTATCTAATCCTTCCTTCAAGTTATCTTTAGGCTATATTTTCATCAATCCAAACACAAATTTTAGGATACAACGTTAGGATCGTTAAATTATACTTAGTTTCTAAAAATAAAACTGGATGTTAGCACAGAGCCATGCTACTCATCTGGCAGAGGTGGGATGAAAGCATGCTCTTATTTGGTGATTATGGAACAAAGTTATAGTTACCATAAAAAGACATGTTACAGCCATTTGTTTGTGAGGAAAGTGTAGGGCTGGGTTTTCAAAGTTAAGAGATGGTTCTCTTTACTTACTCATCTCTTCCCCCGCCCCCACCCTCCCAAGTCATTCAGGTGAGGGCGATGGTTTGGTCTGAGAGGAGAATGGGCTGGTATCTGGGACTTAAGAAGGTTTTACTGTTTGGGACTTTACAAAATCTTATCAGAGTGTCTCTGAAGCAATTTATCTGGGTAAGAGCTGCATTTCAGAGTGACACATGCCTTCTGGCCACCTAAATCCAGCTAACCCATCTCTAATCACCCTGGAGGTTCATAGGTGGAACCAGGCCCAGCAACCACGACACAGTTAAAACTTGTCATGTAGGAGAGAATGAACTAAACCAGATCAAATGAAGTAATGATTCACAAGGGGCTAATAACCCTGAATATTGCATATTTCAGTTTAAACTATGGGGACATAATCTGACTTGTTTTACTATTTTCAGCTGTAAAAATTTTGGCTTAACTAGAGTTCAGTTCACTTCCAAAATTAGTTTTTATCCAGTAAGCATGCCGATACTTGTCACACTGTTTTATAACTCAGATTTGCTGAGTTAAAATTAACTCACAAGTTCTGTGATCATGGTAGGCCAGAGCGAGGTAAGATGTTGTGGAGACATTCTCAAAAGTAACACTCTGAAAAACAGGAACACTTGAGAGTGAAGAGTTGGCACCTGGGGCAGACGAAGACTCTCAACCAATCTCTCTGAAAATAGACAAACCCAGTGTATTTTCAACATCTAAATATTTAGAATCATTTCCATGTAAACATTTTGATATAATCCAGTATTTCCAAAACTATGATGAAAAATCAACTTTTTTAAAAATTTGTAATCTGGTGCAGATACTTTCATTAATTTGATTTTTACTAGAAAAATCAAATTAAAGAAATATATAAAATTCAGTGCCATGTTCTTATTACTAGATTCAACAGATTTTATCAAATTGCTGTAAAGGCTTAAAATGCTTACTCTATATTTCTGTACTTATCATGGATGGAATAACAGATTGATACTGGTCCATGGACCACGCTTTGAGTAGCACCAATAGAGTCAATGTTAAAAACATCACAGGACAAATAGTGTGTACGATGTACACTGGCCATTAGGTATAAAGAGTCAGAAAAGAAGGCGGCCTTTATCTTCAGAGAGAGAGGAGTCAGCTCTGTAGAGATGACAGCTCTCATTCCCAGCCCAGTCCCCATACCGCCTGCCGAGGCTGGTGGCTGCCTGCCCGCTGACTCGTGTGCAGGAGACAGTTCTGCCTGGGCAAGTTCACTCCCGCTACAGGGTAACTGGAGGCTCAGGGTGATGACTGCACCGATACCCTCCGGGACACAGGACCACCAAACCCATGTGATGAAGGTGATCAGAAACCTTACACAACCCGCTGCTCTGTCCCCAAATTCTAACTTCAAGCTAAAATTTCCTGGTTATGCGTCTATTTCAGTCTCCTCCTTTAAAGATGTATAACCTCTCATCCACAAAAAAAAACAAACAAAAAAAAACCCCACTAATATGCCTGGCTGCAGCAAAGCAGTCTTACACCTGATTCTCAAACATGACTTCCCAGGAAATTTGACCTAAATAATAAAATAGAGACCATGTTTAGGCAAGTCCTATAAACGCAATGTTTGATTTCTTTTACATACGAGTGATAATTTTTGTTGTTTCAATAAATTTCTAATGCTACAACACTCTCTATCCACCAACATTTGTTAAATATTTCACCCCAACTTACAACTTATGGAAAGTATTTTCTAAGGAACAACAAAAACTCAACAGTTTGGAAAATAGAGAAAGTAGTTTTCCACTGTTTACCTTGTATATCGGGAAGATATTTCTGATACTGGTCAATTTCACTGCTAAAAATAGCAAATGCTAATCTTTTCAGGAGCATGGCTCTCTGCTCTAGTTCCACATCACGGTTTGCAAAGAGATTAAGTGAACTGCTTTGGGCCACAGCTACACGAGCTGAGGGGGACAAAAAAGCAAGTAAGAGAGGTTGTTACAGTCATTTAGCGATTTGAAAAAAGAGGCTTGTGCTTCTCGTTTTTAAGAATGTCTAGAAACCCTATGACATCTGACAGAGAGGCGCTTCAGGTGGAGGACTGGGGAGCTCTTCTCCAGGGCAGATGGGCTGGCACACAGAACCCGCATACACAAGTCAGTGTGGAGAGAGAAGAAAATTGAGGACTGACTGTAAGGTTTCAGAAGGTAAAATCACTAACAATGCCACTTTATAAAGCCCTTTATATTTTATGCCATCTGCCTAAATCCTTCTCACTGTTTTGAGAACTTCTGGCCTGGCCCAGCCTAGCCTACCGAGCTCTCCCTCCTGTCTTATACTCACCTCCACTCCCTCTTTGCAGCCACTCTGTCTTCTTTGCTCTTTCGTGAACTCAGTAAGCTTGTTCCTATCCTGAGGACTTTATAATTTTTGTCCTTTATTTCCTAGAATACTTTGTCCCTAGGCCTGCTCATAGGTGTCTTTTTTTCTTTTAGTTTCACCTCAAGTATGAGCTCCTGAGCTGTTATTTTTTCCTTCACAACTTCTTACTTGCTCTCTGAAATAATTTTACTTATTGGATTAAGGTGAGCATAATGCCTGGCACATATTTGCCTTTTAATAAATAATTGTTAAAAAGATGAATCTCAACCTTAAACCTGTAGAGATTAGAGAATACACTGTCCTTTTTCTAGAGGGGAAACTGCAGCTTGGTTAAGAAGGGACATACAATTCTAGGGATTCATCCAACTTTGCTGCTTTTTAAGATCATTAGTTGGATAACTTTCAAACTTTAAGAAAATAAAAAAAAACTTTTTTTTTCCAGATGAAATACTAGGAGGAACCCCAATTTATAAACAAACAAAATAGATAATTAGTGGGGTGGAAAGTGACTCTACTCTTTCTTCATTCAAAGGAGATAAACACAGCCCCAGTATCTTCTTTTTGGGGTCTCACTTCCCCTACCAAGGATGGAATCCACACCCCCTGCAGTTGAAGCCTGGAGTCCTGGCCCCGGGATGGATGGCCGGGGAATCCCCCAGAGCCCTAGGACTTAGAGTGACTTGTTTGGTAGGTCTGTCCCTGTTGCCTGCTTTCCTCCGCCTTCCGGGCGGTCAGTCCTTCCTTCGGTGGTTACTGAGTGCCGGGTCCCATGCTATGTGCTGGGGGAACAAGTCAGAGACAAATGTGACAAGGCCGAATAGTTTACTGATGATTTATCCACTATGCTGTCTTCCTCAAGTTTCAACATTATATTCCTGTAGGGCACTAAGCATCACTATTACTTGACAAAGAGCTAATTCAGTAGTTTCTGGACAAGAGCAAAGCAAATAAGAATGGCTTATGTACAGGAAAGACACTTAGGTTGTCATCCATAGTACTCACTCATTAAATCTCTAAACGTTGTCTTATCATGTGTCATCAGATTGTCCATANTGACAAAGAGCTAATTCAGTAGTTTCTGGACAAGAGCAAAGCAAATAAGAATGGCTTATGTACAGGAAAGACACTTAGGTTGTCATCCATAGTACTCACTCATTAAATCTCTAAACGTTGTCTTATCATGTGTCATCAGATTGTCCATAATTGCTCTCCAACTGAAAGAAACCAGGATCATGAAATGTAATTAACATTTTGTTGTTAGTATTTAAAAAGTGTTCTACTTTGCAGATAGCAGTTGATTTCAACAGATTCTGTGAGATGCATTAGCATGTTGAATAGAAGCAGGAGGACTTACTGGTTAACACAGGAGGCATCCATCTGAAAGAAACTGGGATCCATAAAGAGGTCAAAGGCTTCTTTTTTCCAAGCTCTCCGTGTGTACTGATACCCACTAAGACTGCTCAGCAGCTGGACACAGGCTCGATAACTGGGGGCATTATGTGCGCTGGGAGGAAGGAAACCCGCATTAACCTCTGTGTTATAACTTTACTCATCATATTAAGTTACTCGTAAGTGTTCACATTTACCTAAAGCAATGATGGGAAATAGAAAGGACTTGTGATAAAGAAAACATTTTTTATCACTGTAATTTAAGGTAAAAATAAAGTCATTTTGTGATAATTTCATTTTTGGAATGAAGGAACACAAGTTATTTTTAACAGAATACGAGTTAACGAACACATCTAGTTAAATAGTAGTAGTACCTATGATTTCGGAGGTAGGGCACAACATAATGCATAATATTTACAAGTAAAGGAATGACTCGTTCTTTTTCGTCACTGTAGAAAACCATATCCAAAAGATGAGCCAAAACCTAAAAAAAAAAAATGGAATGGAATGTATCATCTGCGACCTGAAGCTGACAGCATCTAGAGTGGTTTTCAGTCTGTAAGAACATCTAGAATACCTTAAAATTAGAAAAATCTAAAAGCAAATTCCTTAAATCCATTTTTACATGAATGGCTTCTGCCACTATTTGCATTCTTTTCCATTGCAACTAAAGAATATACATATGGGCAAATATTACTAGGAAGAAGAGAAAAAGAGAGGTTAAGAACCTTCCAATGTGATAGGGAGTAAACACCAAATTTAAGACTAGAAACTCAGTATCTCTCTCCCTGACTGGGTTACCAGGGGGTTTAGGAAAAATCCA
>SJYX01001742.1:8231-27909 GCA_006410675.1 Oreotragus oreotragus
ACTTCACTTTCACTTTTCACTTTCAAGCATTGGAGAAGGAAATGGCAACCCACTCCAGTATTCTTGCCTGGAGAATCCCAGGGACAGGGGAGCCTGGTGGGCTGCCGTCTATGGGGTCACATAGAGTCAGACACAACTGAAGCGACTTAGCAGCAGCAGCAGAAACAAGAAGTGGGAGACTCGGGAAGGTACATCCCCGGGATTGCCCTCAGGGTCCTGCTTGGTTTCATCATGTAACTCTTCTAGGAAGCTTTCCCTAACATACACCCTAACCCCCTCACCTCCAAACACACACAAACACACACACACTCTCTCTCTCTCCCCTTCCCATTCTCCTTCTTTCTCACACGTTTTCCACATTGTATAATATTATTATGGTGTGTCTTTATATCTTTCTGTCTGGTTCATGCAGTACAGATTTATGTTCAGTTGCTTTGCTTCAGAATCTTGCTGTATCTCTTACTAATTATGATTCTGAACAAGTTACTGTGCTTATTGAAAAATGAGGATATTAATAATAGCTACTTCATAGGGTTGTTGTAGGAATTTGACAAGATTTAAGGTTCTGGGGATAGCACCATGGGTTAATTTTTATCATGATTACTTACATCCCTAATACCTAACTCAGTACCATATATTTGTTGGTGTTAAATGAACATTGAATAAGCAGACCCAACCAAGAGCTGCTATGCTTTTGCTAAGTGTATCAGCAATAGAAAAAGCATTCAGTTCAGTTCAGTTCAGTCACTCAGTCCTGTCTGACTCTTTGTGACCCCCTGAACTGCAGCATGCCAGGCCTCCCTGTGCATCCCCAACTCCCGGAATCTACCAAAACCCAGGTCCATTAAGTCGGTGATGCCATCCAACCATCTCATCCTCTGTCGTCCCCTTCTCCTCCTGCTCTCAATCTTTCCCAGCATCAGGGTCTTTTCCAATGAGTCAGCTCTTTGCATCAGGTGGCCAAAGTATTGGAGTTTCAGCTTCAACATCAGTCCTTCCAGTGAAAACCCAGGACTGATCTCCTTTGGGATGGGACTGGTTGGATCTCCTTGCGGTTCAAGGAGTCTTGCAGTTCAAGAAGACTCTCAAGAGTCTTCTCCAACACCACAGTTCAAAAGCATCATTTCTTCGGTGCTCAGCGTTCTTTATAGTCCAACTCTCACATCCATACATGACCACTGAAAGAGCCATAGCCTTGACTAGACGGACCTTTGTTGGCAAAGTGACATCTCTGCTTTTGAATATGCTGTCTAGGTTGGTCATAACTTTCCTTCCAAGGAGTCAGCGTCTTTTAATTTCCTGGCTGCAATCACCATCTGCAGTGATTTTGGAGCCCAGAAAAATAAAGTCAGCCACTGTTTCCACTGTTGCCCCATCTATTTGCCATGAATTAAACAAAAACATAGCACAGGCTTAGAGACAAAACTTTACATGATTTATTGCAGTGTTAGTTTAGCTGCTCTAGACTAGTACTGTCCAGTTGAAACATAATGCAAGCCACTGTGTTATTTAAAATTTTGTAGTTACTCACACAAAAAGATAAAAGGAAACAGATGACTCTGGGAAGCTATGGAATACCCTACCCATATCCTGTGTTTTCACACATCCAAATCATAGAAATTAAACTATGGCTTTCTTCTTCATAAACTGTTTGCTGCTCTTCCTTTGAGATTAAGAATAATCAATGTAATCATGAAATCAAAATTGATTTTCATATCCTAAAATTATCAAGAGAAAATCCATGGAATCAAGTGGAGACCTTTGATCAAAGTGTAAAATATGAAGGGAGAAAAAGATTACTGCCAGAGGTATCCAAAAGCTTCAAGCCTAAAAGAAAGTCATATTTTGAATTTAGGGATCAAACTGCTATTATAGTTTGTTCCATAACTGTAGATGCTGGATGGAATGTTACAGACTCATTGTTGTTCAGTCACTAAGTAATGTCCACTCCTTGTGACCCCCATAGACTGCAGCACACCAGGCTTCCCTGTCCTTCACTATGGACATAGTGCATAGTTTTCTCAAATTCATTAGATGTAATATTTATAATAAATGAGAACAAGAGGACAAAGAGCTTACGACAAAGCCTGTGTATCAACTACTCATCTTTTCTATAGAATGAGTGAAATAATGTGTTGTGCAGTTTGCACTCAAGTATAATAAGCAACAATTTGATAGACCATAAGCTCATTCTCTTTGACCCTTCTTTACCTAAATTTGTCTTTATAGTCGCATCTTGCGTAATTTAGTAGTCTCACAGATACTGAACCTATTGCACTGACCTGAGCATTGGCTTCCAGAACTCATCCTCCTGAAACGTTCCCTACCTGTTGAGTTTCTTATTTCTTTAGTAGTAAACCTGAAGCTGGAGAACATGATATATGACCTAAAATAATGAAACTGGTAGCCTAGGGGGTCGATAATACCTTATATGCATGTATTTACATNCTTTATAGTCGCATCTTGCGTAATTTAGTAGTCTCACAGATACTGAACCTATTGCACTGACCTGAGCATTGGCTTCCAGAACTCATCCTCCTGAAACGTTCCCTACCTGTTGAGTTTCTTATTTCTTTAGTAGTAAACCTGAAGCTGGAGAACATGATATATGACCTAAAATAATGAAACTGGTAGCCTAGGGGGTCGATAATACCTTATATGCATGTATTTACATTTTATGGTTACAAGTAACATTTACCACAACGTTTGTCTGATACATTTAGTGACCCACAAAGTCCTTCCTGTGTTCCATGACAACCAGAATAAATAATAAGTCCTTCAAGTAAAAGAAAAGAAAATTACTGTGACTTTAACATGAGCTCCATGCTTTTGTTTTCTCAGTTTCTGAATTCTGTCTTGGGCATTCTCATCAGCATGCACAGCTTGTCCTCATCACTCATACCTGGCATTTGGTCTTCCAAGGACCCTTTGCTACGCTCCCCAGCCCCTAAACTCTCTTGCCTTCAGTTCTCTGCCAGGCTTGCCCTCCCACCCAAGTGGCCTCTGAGTGTGCCTGTGTGTGACCAGAGGCTGACTGGACTTTCCCAGCTGCCGGAACTCGGTGTTCGACCAAAGGGCCTAGACTGTGTTTGATGACCAATCACACTAGGAAACGGGCCCCCGTCACCAGCGTCCTGCAGCTGCTGGCGAGAGTAGAAGGGCTTCCGAGAGGCCACTTGGGATTCACGTGGCCATCATGTGGCAGAGTGGCCCTATTCCTCTACCTGTTCATGCTGTGGATTTGCCAGTTTGATTCTTTATGAGTTGCTGACTGTCTTCAATCTTTTCTCAAATTCAGTTTGGTTCAGTTGCTCAGTCGTGTCCGACTCTTTGTGACCCAATGAACTGCACCACACTAGGCCTCCTTGTCCATCACCAACTCCCGGAGTCCACCCAAACCCATGTCCATCGAGTCGGTGATGCCATCCAACCATCTCATCCTCTGTGTCCCCTTCTCCTTCTGCCCTCAATCATTCCCAGCATCAGGGTCTTTTCCAATGAGTCAGCTCTTCGCATCAGGTGGCCAAAGTATTGGAGTTTCAGCTTCAACATCAGTCCTTCCAGTGAACACCCAGGACTGATCTCCTTTAGGATGGACTGGTTGGATCTCCTTGCAGTCCCAGGGGCTCTCAAGAGTCTTCTCCAACACCACAGTTCAAAAGCATCAATTCTTCAGTGCTCAGCTTTCTTTATAGTCCAACTCTCACACCAATACATGACCACTGGAAAAACCATACCCTTGACTAGACGGACCTTTGTTGACAAAATGTCTCTGCCTTTCAATATGCTCTCCAGGTTGGTCATAGCTTTCCTTCCAAGGAGTAAGCGTCTTTTAATTTCATGGCTGCAATCACCATCTGCAGTGATTTTGGAGCCCAGAAAAATAAAGTCAGCCACTGTTTCCATTGTTTCCCCATCTATTTGCCATGAAGCGATGGGACTGGATGCCATGATCTTTGTTTTCTGAATTTTGAGCTTTAAGCCAACTTTTTCACTCTCTTCTTTCACTTTCATCAAGAAGCTCTTTAGTTCTTCTTTACTTTCTCAAATTATCCAAAGACTAATAGCTACCAGCAAGATAGCATAAACACATTTCTTTAAAAATGGCATAAAATGAGTTATCCTGCAGCTCATAGATGAGTTAATAGATTCTTTCTTCAGGACTTCCCTGGTGTTCTAGAGTTAAGAATCTGCCTGCCCATGCAGGCAATATGGGTTCCATCCCTGGTCTGGGAAGATCCCACATCTGAGGGGCAATCCAGCCCATGTACCAATACTACTGAACCCATGCACAGCAACAAAGACCCCACAAGCCAAAAATAAAATAGATGTTTTAGTCAAAATGATTTATTGGGAGGACTCAGTTACTCCATTTTTCTACTCAGTTTCTAATTTGCAGAACTAAAATAAAACAGAGGGAAGCATGTCTCTGATATCACCTGCCTCCTCGTCCCCCAGTATCTCTATGAGTAAGTGAGGATGGAGAAATGAGGAAGCTTCCCCATGGACAAAGGCAATCCTCCCAGAGACACACAGCACAACCGCTAGGCTGGGATGAAGGACTGGGGGTTTACTTCTGAAGCAAACAGACTTAATGCAGAGAAATCACTGCTAGGTTTACATTCTTAATATTTCTTTTCTTTTCATTAGATTTTTGAAGACTATGAGAAACTGCTTCAGTCTGAGAATTATGTGACTAAGAGACAATCTTTGAAGGTAATGTCAAATTTTCTTTAAGTTAGAGTCTCCAGAAGTTGACTTGTTCCTAATTGACTGGTTTAATAGTGGACAAGTAGGAACTTCTGGTGGTCCAGTGGTGAGGACTCTGAGCTTCCACTGCAGGGGTCAGGTGTTCGATCTCTGGTCAGGGAACTAAGATCCCTCAAGCCAGTCGGCACCATCAAAAAACAAACCAAAAAGTAATGGGCCAGTAAATACAGAAAAATTATTCTCTTTTTTTGTAACTTGAGAAGTATTTTCTATGTTATAACCATGTGTGTGAGTCACTCAGCCGTGTCCAACTCTTTGTGACCCCATGTAGCCAGGCTCCTCTGTCCATGGAATTCTCCAGGCAAGAATACTGGAGTGGGTTGCCATTTCTTTCTCCATGGGATCTTCACTCAGAAATGGAACCCAGGTCTCCTGTACTGCAGGTGGGTTCCTTCCCATCTGAGCCACCAGGGAAGCACATGTTATGACAGTACTTTGTAGCAAAACAGGCTGTGCCCTGCTTCAAATACTTTTTGGAAGTAACAGTAAAAGTGTTAAGTACAGCATAAGCACAGGATGAGGAGTCTGTGTTTGTATGTAACCAAACAGCATTCGTGATATGAGATTCTGTCTCCGATGAAATGCCTGTAGAAATGCCTGTCCCTCATCAGACAGGGACCCGGCAGAGTAGAGCCACGTCCGTCCATGAGGGACCTCCCCTTCCTCAGTGGAGAGGTGCCTGGAGGCAGTCATTGTGCCCACATGAAGAGGGACAGCTCCTGAGGGAGTAGGCATTGGCTGGAGCTGTATCTCTGCCCTTCAGATCCTACTCAGAGCTTCAAAAGAAGGTTTTTGGCAGATAATAATTTGATGTCTTTTGTCAAGCCATTTATATGATGCTTGAGCTTACTAAATATTATTTTATATTATTTTATTTATTATTTCTAAAATATATCATTTTGATATTATAGAACTGTGCCTTTGTTTCTAAATGTTGGATTCAGTTTTAAGCTGAACAAATAAATCTATATATTATTACATATTCATATTCTATATATTATTTCTAAAATATATTATTTTTACATATTGACATTATAGAACAGTACACTTGTTTCTAAATATTGGATGCAGTTTTAAGCTAAAGCAATAAGTTAAATCTGCCTTGTAGCACATATTTGTCAGTTCACTGTCCCCGTGGCTGTGTCAGCCTTGACCATGCTCCCCTGTACCTGCGCCCTCGCTGCTCCGGCTTTACCCGTTGAGGGGGAGATCAGTGGACTATTTCCAGCCAGTCATTCAGCACTCTTTATTGAGTTTCTCCTTGTGGAGAAACCCATACAGCGTGATCCACAGTGAAAAAAACATACCATGGGTACGCTGCTCTCTGTACTGGAGATGAAATAATGAGACAGAACTTCAGGCAAAGGCCATCAATGCTGTGTTCTCCCATGTCCAGAAACCTTGTTGAAAGCAGTTGAAGGGGCTTCCCTGGCAGGTCCAGTGGTTAAGAATCCACCTCGAAGTTCAGGGGACATGGGTCCAATCCCTGCTCAGGGAACTAAGATCCCACATGCCGTGGAGCAACTAAGCCCACACACCCGCGAGTACTGAGCTCACACTCCATACCTAGAGTCAGCGTGCCGCAGTGGAAGAGCTTGCATGGCATAGTTAAGACCCTATGCAGCAAATAAATAAATTAATTTAAAATATTTTTTAAAAAAGAAGCAGTCAAAATGAGAGAACGTCCTGTTGGGATAGCCATATATACTGAAAGAGTCAAGCCAGGGGAACTCTGTGCTACAGAGGTAGAGGACTTTGGAACAGGATACAGATGTGACAATGCTCTAAAGGGCTGCTGCTGCTGCTGCTAAGTCGCTTCAGTCATGTCCGACTCTGTGCGACCCCATAGACGGCAGCCCACCAGACTCCCCCATCTCTGGGATTCTCCAGGCAAGAATACTGAAGTGGGTTGCCATTTCCTTCTCCAATGCATGAAAGTGAAAAGTCAAAGTGAAGTCACTCAATTGTGTCTGACTCTTAGCAACGTCATGGACTGCAGCCTACCAGGCTCCTCCATCCATGGAATTTTCCAGGCAAGATACTGGAGTGGGGTGCCATTGCCTTCTCCATCTAAAGGGCCAATGTATAGCTAATCTCTCATGAATTTTCCAAGTCCTTCCTCTTTTCGATGGGCATCTGTCAGATACTGGACCAAAGTAGAGAGGTTGATGTGAACTAAGATGCTTGAACAAATTTGGATCAAGAAAGCTGGAGTCATGGGCTTAGAGTTGATTCTTGCACCATTTCCCACAGTGATGAGAACTTGCCGCAGATTTTTCTGAGATTGACAGTCTCTAGGGCTTTAGGCAAAGTTATAAAGCTGACTTTTTTTTTTTAACCCAGATATCTCCCTTCTTGGACTTCTTCCTGCTTTTCTTTCCCACTGTCCTGTCATCCCGTCCTACGCATGTGCCCTCATTCTCTTCTCAGGATGTTTTCAACCCCACCTGGTCCTGTTCCCTTGTTAATATTTGTAAAATGGTTAGAGCAGAACCCATGAAATGGTAAGGGCTGGATATATTTGCTAAAGAAAATTGAAGTAAATTTCATTAATAAATATTCTTCATCATTGTCCCCAGAGTTCAGTCTCTGGAAGGCCCTGACCTATTCTAAATAAATAACTGGGACTAGGGTATGAGTTAGAGGGCTTCCCAGGTGGCTCAGTGGTAAAGACTCTGCCTGCCACAGCAGGATATGCATGAACAAAGCTAATGGAGGTGATGAAATTTCAGTTGAGCTGTTTCAGCTCCTAAAAGATGATGCTGTGAAAGTGCTGCACTCCATATGCCAGCAAATTTGGAAAGCTCAGCAGTGGCCACAGGACTGGAAAAGATCAGTTTTCATTCCAATTCCAAAGAAGGGCAATGCCAAAGAATGTTCAAACTACTGCACAATTGCACTCATCTCACAAGCTAGCAAAGCAATGCTCAAAATTCTCCAAGCCAGGCTTCAGCAATACATGAATTGTGAGCTTCCAGATGTTCAAGCTGGAGTTAGAGAAGGCAGAGGAACCAGAGACCAAATTGCCAACATCCACTGGATCATTGAAAAAGCAAGAGAGTTCCAGAAAAACATCTGCTTTATTGACTATGCCAAAGCCTTTGACTGTGTGGATCACAACAAATTGTGGAAAATTCTTCAAGAGATGGGCATACCAGACCACTTACCTGCCTCCTGAGAAATCTGTATGCAGGTCAAGAAGCAACAGTTAGAACTGGACATGGAACAACAGACTGGTTCCAAATTGGGAAAGGAGTATGTCAAGGCTATATATTGTCACCCTGCTTATTTAATTTATATGCAGAGTACATCATGAGAAATGCTGGGCTGGAAGAAGCACAAATTGAAACCAAGATTGCCGGGAGAAATAGCAATAACCTCAAATATACAGATGACCCCACCCTTATGGCAGAAAGCAAAGAAGAACTACAGAGCCTCTTGATGAAAGTGAAAGAGGAGAGTGAAAAAGTTGGCTTGAAACTCAACATTCAAAAAACTAAGATTATGGCATCTGGTCCCATCACTTCGTGGCAAATAGATGGGGAAACAGTGGAAACAGTGAGAGACTTTATTTTGGTGGAGGCTCCAAAATCATTGCAGATGAAATTGAAAGAAGCTTGCTCCTTGGAAGAAAAGCTATGACCAACCTAGACAGCATATTAAAAAGCACAGACATTACTTTGCTAACAAAGGTCCGTCTAGTCAAGGCTATGATTTTTCCAGTGTATGGATGTGAGAGTTGGACTATAAAGAAAGCTGAGCGCCAAAGAATTGATGCTTTTGAACTATGGTGTTGGAGAAGACTCTTGAGAGCCCCCTTGGACTGCAAGGAGATCCAGCTAGTCCATCCTAAAGGAGATCAGTCCTGAATATTCATTGGAAGGACTGATGCTGAAGCTGAAACTCCAATACTTTGGCCATCTGATGCAGAGAGCTGGCTCATTTGAAAAGACCCTGATGCTGGGAAAGATTGATCTATAAAGAAAGCTGAGCGCCAAAGAATTGATGCTTTTGAACTATGGTGTTGGAGAAGACTCTTGAGAGCCCCCTTGGACTGCAAGGAGGTCAAACCAATCAATCCTAAAGGAAATCAGTACTGAATATTCACTGGAAGGACAGATGCTGAAGCTGAAACTCCAATACTTTGGCCACATGATGCAAAGAACTGACTTCCTTGGAAAAGCCCCTGATGCTGGAAAAGACTGAAGGCAGGAGGAGAGGGGGATGATGGAGAATGAGATGGTTGGATGGTGTCACCGACTCAATGGACATGAGTTTGAGCAAGCTTTGGGAGCTGGTGAGGGACAGGGAGACCTGGTGTGCTGCAGTCCATGGGGATGCAAAGAGTTGGACATGACTGAGTGACTGAACTGCACTGGGTTTGATCCCTGGGTCAGGAAGATCCCCTGGAGAAGGAAATGACAACCCGCTCCAGTGTTCTTGCCTGGGAAATCCCATGGACAGAGGAGCCTGGTGGGCTATACTCCGTGGGGCCGCAAAGAGTTGGACACGACTGAGTGACTGATCATACACACACACGTATGAGTTAGACTTTTTCCTACCGGGATGCATTTGCGTTTAAAAATCCAAGCCTCTTCACCCAGTAGATGTATGATTAGTACAACGCGTAATACACATTTGGTGGGTAGCAAAGGTGAGAAAGACACATTTCTCACCACCCTGCTCTCC
Organism: Oreotragus oreotragus; assembly: GCA_006410675.1. Lineage (NCBI taxonomy): Eukaryota > Metazoa > Chordata > Mammalia > Artiodactyla > Bovidae > Oreotragus > Oreotragus oreotragus. Next base: position 17,691 of record SJYX01001742.1, read on the forward strand.
ATCATCCAGCTTCTCTTCCTCTTTTTCCGTGGTTCTGCAGCTGAAGACCTCAGCACTGTTCCCAGTGACACTGGCAAAGAGCATCTGACTTTGTACAGTATTTGGTAGAGAAAGTCTTCTTTAAACTCTCCTTTTCGGGACTTCCCTTGCTGTCCAGTGGTTAAGACTTTGCCTTTCAATGCAGATGGTGCAGGTTAGATGCCTGGTTCAGAAAACTGGTTCCCACATGCTGCAACTAAATATCCTGCACGCTGAACAGAAAGACCTGGCACAGCAAAAAAAAAAGGCATTAAAAAGAAAAGCTCTTCCCTTTCAAACTGATTGTTACCTGCTTATTCACAGATGCGGGCCCACTCATAAGGTCTCTTTCTTGTTCATTATTAATCCACCCACACATACTACATGAGCCACCATTCCTGCCTAAAAATCCTTTACAGCTGACTGTCTCACCAATGTTTGACTTACAACGTGGTAAAACCAAGCCCTGGCCAGACATTGAAAAGCACTGGTAAAAGGCAGATAAGGCATATCAAGAATGCAAAAAATTGGTTCAAATCACTATTGAAGATGTCCTTTTTGAATGCTAATTTCTAGGCAGAGGTATTGCTTAGATGGTCTTGTATCACTCTGTTCAAGGAATGAACTCCTTAAATATTGTTTGCTCTTTTCTTCAACTGAAGAACATGGTTCTGGAGAATTCCCCCATGCGCTGGTGGGTTTTCCTTTGGGAAATTGGATCTGTGGTAGCAGTGTGTCCTGTTTTGATGTAACAATGTTTATATCTCTGGATTCTGTAGTATTTTGCACATCGATATTTCATAATTTTAGAAAACAAGAGAGGTTAGATTATTGTAAGTATATTTACTCACAGTACTGTGTGAGTAATAGACTGAAAACTAGGCTATTTTCTGATTCCAAAGTATTTGCTCCCTGCTGCTTTTTGTTAATCATATTCTAAATTTTTTGAACTATCTTCAGGTGCTTAGATTCCTGGTGTCAATAAAAAGTGATTAACAGAGAAATTCCTTTCACTCAGGTGACACAGCTTAGGAATTTATTTCTTATCTTCTTCAGAGGCCTGGTATTTAATTACTAGCAGGGAAGATTATAATTCAAAAGAAGCTTGGTGGAGTTTTGGATTTGGGGATGGCTCTGATCAATTTTATTAAAATATAAAGTTTTTATTTTTAAAGCTCTCATTATTTCTACATGTGATACATGGTTTCACTGTGTGCTATTAAGCCTGTAACATGAAATTTAAAGAAACAGAAATATGAATCTTTTGCCATTTACTTAGTACAGTATTTCTTTATAATGCTTTGTATTATTATGAAATACAACACTTTTACTTTCAGTGTTAATGAATAGACTAATATCTAATGACTAAAAGACTCAGTGTTTTTGGCCAAGTGGTTTAACACAATTACTTGCTTCTGAAAAGTAGTAAAATTATATAAGGAGTATAGATTGATGGAATTTATAGGTAGACATCCCCATGTAATAAAAATTGAAGTGACTTTACCTGAACTTAACTCATAAATATCACTACAATAAATATGTATTGAATGTATGTGTTCACAAATTTTAAATTTTTTAAATGAAATTCCTCTGTGGTCAAAAGACCATTTGATATATGTAGGAATATATGATATATGTGTATATATTATACATATTATATTTAAATAAATATGTATCTACATAGAATTTATAGTTACACAGAAGCTACATATACATATATGTGTGTGTGTGTGTGTGTGCATGCTCAGTGGCTTCAGTTGGGTCTGACTCTTTGCGACCCCATAGACTGTAGCCCACCAGGCTCCTCTGTCCATGGAATTCTCCAGCAAGAATACTGGAGTGGGTTGCCATTCCCTCTCCAGAGTATCTTCCCAACCCAGGGATGGAACCTGCATCTCCTGCACTGCAGGCAGATTCTTCACCACTGAGACACCAGGGAAACCCATATGTGTGGGTATATATGCAGATAAATATATATGTGTGTGTTTCTGTATATATATGTTTAGAAGCTTCTTGTCAGTTTTACAACTTAGCATAATTTTTTTGAGAGTCTGGGAGCCGTCCCCCTGGAATGTGAACATCTAGGAAGATAGCACTCCTGCCTCTCCATCACAGGAGAATTTAACCTTGGTCCTGCTCTCCAAGCTGTAACCATTTGCTTGTCAGAGCGATAAGAAAAGATTTATTCTCCTCTTCATTAGTTGGATAAAAGCAGCTAGGTAAAACAAACGGCTACTTCCATGGCTGGGTGAATTCAGAGTGGACTATGAAAGGATGCTTATAGGGGAATGAAAGGAAAGTGACGTTGCTCAGTCGTGTCTGACTCTTTGTGACCTCATGGACTGTATGTAGCCCGCCAGGCTCCTCTGTCCGTGGGATTTTCCAGGCAAGAATACTGGAGCGGGTTGCCATTTCCTTCTCCAGGGGAATCTTCTTGACTCAGGGATCGAACTCAGGTCTCCTAAATTGCAGGCAGACTCTTTACTGTCTGAGCCACCAGGGAAGGTCTCTTAAAAGGGAGTGAGCCGTTATCTTTCATCTTGAGTGTGTATGTATGTACTGGATTATAACCGTTTGCCTGTATAAATGAGGCAGGATTGTATGTCTTTGTAATGTCTTCTGTGTAGAGTGCCTATAGCGTCATGCTCTGGATACAAGTATTCAGTAATAAAACTGCTTTCTTTCTTTTCTACACTTTGTGGAGAGGATTCTGTGTTGTTTGGACTTTATTTCCCCAGCAGTATCCACACACCTCACACAGGTTGTCAAGGCTACTGGCGTGAGCAGGATTTGACACATGCCCTTGTGAAGCTTGTATTCTAAATAAGTTTGCTAGTAACTCTGTTCTTCAAAGCAAAGTACAACTAGGAAAAAGCAAAGCGCACAAAGGCAGGAAAGGAGATTCAGCTGAGGAGAAAAGTTGAGGTTGAGCTATACAAACAGAAGGTAGAATGGTGGTTATAGGGTGAGGGGCAGGGGGATGGGAGATGTGGGTCAAAGGGTACAAGCTTCTGGTTATAAGATGAATGAATTCTGAAGATCTAATGTACAGCNCAGCAGTATCCACACACCTCACACAGGTTGTCAAGGCTACTGGCGTGAGCAGGATTTGACACATGCCCTTGTGAAGCTTGTATTCTAAATAAGTTTGCTAGTAACTCTGTTCTTCAAAGCAAAGTACAACTAGGAAAAAGCAAAGTGCACAAAGGCAGGAAAGGAGATTCAGCTGAGGAGAAAAGTTGAGGTTGAGCTATACAAACAGAAGGTAGAATGGTGGTTATAGGGTGAGGGGCAGGGGGATGGGAGATGTGGGTCAAAGGGTACAAGCTTCTGGTTATAAGATGAATGAATTCTGAAGATCTAATGTACAGCATGATGGGTATAGTTATTAATACTGTATTGTAGGACTTCCCTTGCGGTCCAGTGGTTAGGACCTCAAGTTTTCAATGCAAGGGGTGCAGGTTCCATCCCTGGCGAGGAACTGTGATCTCACATGCCACGCTTACAGCCAAAAAAAAAGAAAGAAAAATTCATAGTAATATTGTAGTGTATGCTTGAAAGTTGCTGAGAGTAGATCTTAACTAGTCTCACCGCAAAAAGAGGAAAGGGTAACTACATGAGGTGATGGATGTGTTAATTCAATTGATTGTGGTAAATATTTCACAGTATGTACTCGTATCAAATCTTCATGATGTACACTTTAAATGTATACAGTTTTGTCAATTACACCTTGCTAAAGCTGGGGAAAAATTGGAGCAAGAGGGGTTATGCCACAGAAGCAGAAGAATGAGAAAAAATAAGTGAGGTAGTGGAGGGAGGGATGGAGTAGCAATGAGTCCAGTCACAGCGGGGTTTGTTTTGGGTTTTTTAAAAAATATTTTTATTTGTTTATTTCGCTGCACTGAGTCTTAGTTTTGCTGCCACTATGGTGAAAATAAAAGTTCAGCCGTTTCCTGCCAGAGGGTCTTCAACTATTCTTGCTTTTGGCATTTTTATTTTGTTTTGAAGTGTCTTAGTCTGTTTGGGCTGCTATAACAAAAATACCATAGACTGGGTGACTTAAAGAAGGCACATTTGTTTCTCACAGTGTGGATGCTAGGAAGTCTGAGGTCAAGGGGCCAGCAGCAAGAAAGCTCCCTGGGGTCTCTTGTGTAGGACCACCAAACCCATGCGTGGTGGCTCCACCCTCATGTCCTGTTGACCTGCCAAAGGCCCCACCTCCTAATACCATTGCGCTGGGGATCATGATTGCAACATATAGATTTACAGGGACAAAAACCTGCAGTTCATGACACAGAGTAATGCTGCATTTTAGGAATTATTGTCCCCAGAAAATGTTCTGTTTTACTTTTTGATAAAAACTTGCTATACGTATTAAATTTCATAGGGACTCAGGGTCAATGAATTTTTTTCTCTTCTGGCTCTATATCAGGTTTTGTCATAAAATTTAGGGAGAAGGTAAGAGTCACTTAAAATTATCTGTTTTTCCAGTAAACTACCAAAGTATATTTATTCAGATAAGGGAGGTATCATTGTTGAGTCAGTTTTATTATTCTTATCCTGTCTCAGTGCCTAAGGAGCAATACATTAGTGAGAATCACATTAAAGCAAAGGATAAAAATTATAAATTAGTTTCTGGCTAACTCCTGATGAAAGCTGCAGAGAGCGCTTTGTTTTGGTCTGCACTGAGTCTTCGTTGCTGCGTTTCTCTAGCTGTGGCGAGTGGGAGCTACTCTAGTTGTGGCAGGCGGCCTTCTCAATGCAGCGGCTTCTCTTATTGCGGAGCACACGCTCTAAGGTGTGAGGACGTAGTTGCCACTGCGCATGTGGGATCTTCCTGGACCAAGGACGGACTCGGTGTCCCCTCCTTTGCAAGGTGGATCCTTAACCCCTGGACCACTAGGGAAGCCTGAAAGAGCTTTTTTTAAAGCTGCAACAATGAATGGCATTAAAAAAAAAAAAAAAAAGACTCAGAAATGCATTAAGCACTGACTTTAGCAAGACTGTATGAAAAGTTTAAAAATAACAAGGATAACTACAGCTTCCATGCCTGTGCTTTAAGATGCACTTAAGGACTCTGATTTTTTTTTTCACGTCAACATTCATAACTTACATTTTGTTTTCTGGTGAGAAAGGAGTGGGATATATTTTGAATAAGAGGACTCTCAGATTCTGCTGTGATTTTGTGTTTTTCTGTAGCTGCTAGGTGAACTGATCCTGGACCGGCACAACTTTGCCATCATGACCAAGTACATCAGCAAGCCAGAGAACCTCAAACTGACGATGAACCTCCTCCGGGATAAAAGCCCCAACATCCAGTTTGAAGCCTTTCACGTCTTTAAGGTAAACAGCACCCTGCAGAAATAATGTGGACATTCCTTTTCCAGTTTCAAATGGCAAAATTTCTATTTTGGACCTTCCTTTTGACTTCAGAGAACATGAACTAAGCAGTCTGTCGGTTTTGCGTGACTTATCAAATAACTAGAGTTATTTGAGTGAATGCCCATTTGTTTCAAAAAGATTTGCTAATGAATCTATATCTCGAAATATTTACATCTTTTTTCAGTAAGAAAATAGGTGGATACTGTTTCCCAGAAGTTACTAAGATAATGAGTGATTGAGCTAAAACCCAAACCCTGAGTGTCAGAATTTGAATGTTTCACTTCTGCCTTAAATGTTCCTTTGAACTTTAAATGAAACGGAAAGAAAGTGTACTACTCTTATTCCTTGCTTAGCAATATTTTAATGCATTTTTAAAAGAAAACGAGTCTATATAATACCTACTTTTTTGAATATTTTTTCTGTGATGTTAAGAGTAATACAATCACCTCCTGGAAACTTTGAGCAGTAGATTTGTTTAAAAGTAGAGTGGGGGCTTCCCTGGTGGTTCAGTGGTTAAGGACCCACCTGCCAATGCAGGGGACGTGGGTTCCATCCCAGGTCGGGACGATCTCACGTGCCGAGGAGCAGCTAAGCCTGTGTGCCGCAGCTGCCAAAGCCAGGACGTCCTAGAGCTCGCGCTCCACAAAGGAGAAGCCCCTGCAGTGAGAAGGGCGTGCACCGCAGCTAGAGAGTAGCCCCAGCTCGCCGCAACTTGCGGAAGCCCGTGCGCAGCCGTGAAGACCCAGCACACCCCAAAAAAAATAAATAAAATCTTTTTAAAAGAGTGAAAAGAAAGTGACGTCACTCAGTCATGTCCGACTCTTTGTGACCCCATGGACTGTATGTAGCCTACCAGGCTCCTCCGTCCATGCGATTCTCCAGGCGAGAATACTGGAGTGGGTTACCATTTCCTTCTCCAGAGGATCTTCCCAACCCAGGGATTGAACCTGGGTCTCCTGCATTGTAGGCAGACGCTTTACCATCTGAGTCACCAGGGAAGTCAAATCTTTTAAAAAATAAATTAAAAAAAAAAAAAAGTAGGGTAGGTGAGAGAAATCTAATCTATAATCCACTAACCATGACTTAACTCTTATAAAGATTTTAGTAAATTTTATTTTCCTGTGCACGTATGTAAACGTTTTTTTCTGCAGCTGAATTCACATTGTACACAGTATTGATACACTAATTTTATCACTTAATGCTATACCATATGTGAACACTAATTCATTATGTTATATATAGCTTTTTAAAAGAGTCAATAGTTTTACTGGTATCATATTTAGTTTACTTAAATATTCCCATGTTGTTTATAGTTAGGCTATTTTCAGTTTGTAGCTACAATGAGCATTTTATGTTTCGAGCTAATTTGTTTCCAATTTTAGGATTATTTTATTAAGATCAGTATCTAGAATAGAATTAAGGGTTGAGAGAGTTCCAACTTCTTTTTTTTTTAAAATCTTTGTAAGGTATATTCTGTGATTGAATTTATATATATAAATCAGAGACACAGCAATTTTTAAGGTGTGTAATTGTTGCTTTGAAAAGTAAAAAAAATTTTAGTCGATTTTTCAAGCCACCAGATCTTTATTGTGCAAAAAATCACTAGAGCCATTCAAATCCCATATTAATTTATAAATTCTATTTAATTGCATTCAGAATCTTAGCAAGTCTTTTTCTGGAACCTGACTAGCTGATTCTAAAATTTGTATGATAGAGCAATGGCCTGGGATTATCTGTGACAATTTTCAAAGAAAACAAGGTAGAGAAATCCGCCCTACTATATATTAAGACTTCCTCTGGATTTATCATAAATGGAAATAATACTGTATTGGCATGGAGACAGATAAATAGAGCAACAAAACAGAGTAAAGCCCAGAAGTGAGCCTGTGCAAATAAGAAAATTTGATATTTGGTAGTGGAGAAATTATAAATCATTAAAGAAAGGGTTACTGTTTCTTAGTTCAGTTCAGTCACTCAGTCATGTCTGACTCTTTGCGACCCCATGCACACCAGGCTTCCCTGTCCATCACCAACTCCTAGAGCTTACTCAAACTCATGTCCATTGAGTCAGTGATGCCATCCAACCATCTCATCTTCTGTCGTCCCCTTCTCCTGTCTTCAATCTTTCCCAGCATCAGGGTTTATTCAAACAAGTCAGTTCTTCACATCAGGTGGCCAAAGTATTGGAGTTTCAGCTTCAGCATCAGTCCTTCCAGTGAATATTCAGGACTGATTTCCTTTATGATTGACTGGGTTGATCTTTTTTCAGTCCAAAGGACTCTCAAGAATCTTCTCCAACACCAAGTTCAAAAGCATAAATTCTTCGGTGCTCAGTTTCTTTATAGTCCAACTCTTACATCCATACATGACTACTGGAAAAACCATAGCTTTGATTAGATGGACCTTTGTTGGCAGAGTAATGTCTCTGCTTTTTTAAATGCTGTCTAGGTTGGTCATAGCTTTTCTTCCAAGGAACAAGCATCTTTTAATTTCATGGCTGCAGTCACCATCTGCAGTGATTTTGGAGCCCCCCAAAAATAGTCTGTCACTATTTCTGTTGTTTCCCCATCTATTTGCCATGAACTGATGGGACCAGATGCCATGATATTAGTTTTCTGAATGTTGAGTGTTAAGCCTACTTTTTCACTGTCCTCTTTCACTTTCATCAAGAGGCTCTTTAGTTCTTCTTTGCTTTCTGCCATAAGGATGGTGTCATTTGCATATCTGAGCTTATTGCTGTTTCTCCCGGCAGTCTTGATTCCCAACTTGTGCTTCATCCAGCCTGGCATTTTGCATGATGAACTCTGCATATAAGTTAAATAAGCAGGGTGACAATATACAGCCTTGACGTACTCCTTTCCCAATTTGGAACCAGTTTGTTGTTCCATGTCCAGTTCTAACTGTTGCTTCTTGACCTGCGTACAGATTTCTCAGGAGGCAGGTAAGTGGTCTGGTATTCCCATCTCTTGAAGAATTTTCCACAGTTTGTTGTGATCCACACAGTCAAAGGCTTTGGCATAGTCAATAAAGCAGAAGTAGATGTTTTTCTGGATCTGTCTTTTTCGATGATCCAGTGGATGTTGGCAATTTGACCTCTGGTTCCTCTGCCTTTTCTAAATCCAACTTGAACATCTGGAAGTTCACAGTTCATGTACTTTTGAAGCCTGGCTTGGGAAATTTTGAGCATTACTTTACTAGCGTGTGAGATGAGTGCAATTGTGTGGTAGTTTGAGCATTCTTTGGCATGGCCTTTCTTTGGGATTCGAATGAAAACTGACCTTTTCTGGTCCTGTGGCTACTGCTGAGTTTTCCAAATTTGCTGGCATATTAAGTGCAGCACTTTCACAGTATCATCTTTTAGGAGTTGAAACAGCTCAACTGGAATTCCATCACCTCCACTAGCTTTGTTCGCAGTGATACTTTAAGGCCCACTTGACTTCACATCCCAGGATGTCTCACTCTAGGTGACTGATAACGCTATCGTGGTTATCTGGGTCATGAAGATCTTTTTTGTATAGTTCTTCTGTGTATGGTTCTAGGATAAGGGATTATTAATCTAGAAAACTCCCATCCACTATATTCAGAAATAAATTATCACTAGAGATCTACACTTGAAAAGCAAAACATCTTTTAACTTTTAAAAGAGGAAATAAACCTTTGATGTTGGGGAAGGAAGAATTTTTAAAAAGAATTTGAAATCACAAAGCACAAAAGGAAATAATGTTTGACATTAAATTTAACACCTATTTGAAAAGTCATCATAAACAAAGTGAGAGAACAGGACATAGAGTTGACAAATCATTTAGAAAAAGGCAAACAATTAAACAGAAAAATGGGCAAAGGATGCAAGTTGGTAACTTGCACGTGAGGAATCCTGTTTTTGTTGTTTGTTTAGTCACTCAGTTGTGTTTGACACTGTGACCCCATGGGCTGTAGCCCGCCAGGCTCCTCTGTTCGTGGGATTTCCCAGGCAAGAGTACTGGAGTGGGTTGCCCTTTCCTTCTCCAGGGGAAACCTGATTGGCCAACAGAGAAGTAAAGATGCTCATCTCAGTGGCGATCATGGAAATGGCCATTAACATATCAATGAGATGTCACGTTACATTTTTCATATTGCCAAGAATGTTTAGGTCTGACAATATCAAATTGTGGTAAGGTTGGGGGAGCAGTCGGTTTGTACCCTGTAAATTAGTATTAATACAAGCACCTGGGAGAGCGGTTTAGCAAGATAAAGTACTGAAAGTGTCCATACTCTTCATTCCTAAAATCTCATTTCCTGGACAGTCTTGCTCAGAGGCATAAGGAATTATGTACCAAAATGTTTATTGCACATTGTTTAGCATGTTGCAAAATGAAAAAAAAAAAAGGGTATCTGCAGAAATCTAGGACAATAAATTATGATATATTTATATAATAGCATATAGTAATGGATTAAAATTAATAGTTATATGGGATCAATGTAGGTAAGTCTCAGAAACATTGAGTGGAATTAAGCAAATATTAAAAGGATTTAATTTATTAAAAATTTTAAACATGAAAAACTATACTATGTATAGATTCACATGTATGTAGTTAGTGTCTAGGACAAGGCAATGGCACCCCACCCCAGTACTCTTGCCTGGAAACTCCCATGGACGGAGGAGCCTGGTGGGTTGCAGTCCATGGGGTCGCTAACAGTCGGACAGACTGAGCGGCTTCACTTTCACTTTTCTCTTTCATGCATTGGAGAAGGAAATGGCAACCCACTCCAGTGTTCTTGCCTGGAGAATCCCAGGGACGGGGGAGCCTGGTGGGCTTCCACCTATGGGGTCACACAGAGT
>SJYX01001742.1:27917-49186 GCA_006410675.1 Oreotragus oreotragus
CTTCACTTTCACTTTTCACTTTCATGCATTGGAGAAGGAAATGGCAACCCACTCCAGTGTTCTTGCCTGGAGAATCCCAGGGACGGGGGAGCCTGGTGGGCTTCCATCTATGGGGTCGTACAGAGTCAGACACGAGTGACACAACTTAGCAGCAGCAGCAGCAGTGTCTAAAAACCTGCACGGAAATGATAAATACCAAATTCAAGATAGCAGTCACCTCACAGGAGGGAGAATGACATCAGGAAAGAGAATCACATCAAGAAGTGTCTAATGGCCTTTAATTTTATCTGTAATGTTTTATTTTATTCAGATTCTGAAGGCACATATGGCAAAAATGATAGAGCTGATGGTGGGAACTTGAAATCTGCAGTGTTACTGCTGTGCTCTTCTCTGTTTGTATTATTTCATAAGGAATAAGCACAAATTGGATGGAATAAAAATAGGCTCTTGTAGGACAGGAAAATGCCTGCACAGTATAAAATGCTAGACCCTCTTAAGATCCTTCCTTTTTTACTGAGGAAATTGTAGAAGGCTTGCCATTGTTTTGTCATTCCAGCTCCCACAGAGTTTTACTATGCCATCCTCGATGAAAACATGCTTCATATAATTTTGTTCCAAAATGCAGTATTGTAGAAGTATTCAGTGGGTGGCAAAATAGAAATAACCTACTTCCATCCTGTGAGATCAGAATTTGGATCGTCTCATTATTGGACAGAGTACTTGAGTGTGTATAAACTGGATGTACCCCGGACCCTGACTTTCTTCCTTCCACTGAAGCGCACACTGAATTGTTTACTTGCCAAAAATAATATTTTGTTATTTAGAAAAATAAAGTTATTTTTCACAGTTTTTTTTCAGTTCTTTATTAATAGTCTCTTTCCCCAAATACCTTCCATAAGATACAGAAAAAGTGGCCTAAAAATGTCTTCTCCAGATTATTAATGGCCAGTTTTCATTAGCTTGCTTGGATCTTTCAAAGACTTGAATGAGATGCCATTTCATGTTTTCTCTGCTATTGACAAACAAGATTGTATGATGGGAAAGGACTGACCGGAACTCAAGAGACCTGGGTGTTTGTTGTGGTTCAGCTGCCATCAATGACTTTGGGCAAATCCGTTCGGATCTGTATCTTCACTTGCAAAATGCTAACTTTAGGGACGTGCCTGGTTGTCCCGTGGCTAAGACTGCACGCTCCCAGTGCCCTGGGCCTGGGTTTGATCCCTGGTCAGGGAACGAGATCCCATGTGCTCCAACTAAGAGTTCACATGCCGCAACTGAAGAGCTAAAGGTCCCACGTGCCACAACAAAAATCAAAGATACCACGTGCAGCAACTAAGACCCGGCACAGCCAAATAAATAAATAAAAATTTAAAACTGTTTAAAAGGTACAGTTAGATTAAAATGAAAAAAGTCTGGACAAGGTGGAAGGGAGGCTCAATAGGGTGTGGATGGATGGATGTATTTATACACAGAGCTGATTCATCCTACTGTACAGCAGAAATAACAGAACACTGTAAAGGAATTATACTCCAAGAAAAATAAATAAACATCCAGTATTTTTTTAAGTGTAATTCCAGGATACTTGGTTCAGGAGACCTTTGTCTCTATGATCCTGCCTCTTCCAGAGAGGCGCCCAATGTGAATTTAGGAATCCACTATGAGCTGGTATCTCTTTCCTTTCCCTGTTAGCCTCCTTAATAGCAAAGGACCCGACTGCCACTTTCTACGAAGCCATGTAGAGGATGGGGGAGGTCAGCGCCTTGCAGCTCACCACTCTCGGAGCTGCTGGAACTTGAGCGTATGTGGCACATGAGTGAGAAGTCGCTTCAGTTGTGTCCAGCTCTTCGCAACCCCATGGACTGTAGTCTCCTCTGTCCGTGGGATTCTCCGGGCAAGAATACAGGTGTGAGTTGCCATGCCCTCCTCCAGGGGATCTTGTGGACCCAGGGATTGAACCCCTGTCCCCTGCTTTCCTGCACTGGCAGATGGGTTCCTTACCACTAGCACCACCCGGGAAGCCCAGTTTTATCTCAATTATTACATTTAGCCATGTGCACAGAAAAAATGGGCTTCCTGGGCGGCTCAGCAGTAGAGAATCTGCCTGTCAATACAGGGGACATGGTTTCGATCCTTGAGTTGGGGAGATACTCTGGAGGAGTAAGTGGCAACCCACTCCAGTGTTCTTGCTTGGAGAATCCCATGGACAGAAGAGCCTGGTGGGCTACAGTCCATGGAGTCGCAAAGAGCTGGGCATGACTGAGCATCTGAGCACACAGCAAGCACTAGTCTCGTTGCGGTTTTCATTTGTGTTTCCTAGTGACCTAATGATGTTGAACTTTTTTTTCACATGCATATTGATAATTTATATATTTTCTTTGGGGAAATGTCCACTCAAGTCCTTTTCCCCTTTTTAAAAAGCATTGTGTGTATTTTTGTTGTTGCATTGGAAGAATCCTTTATATATTCTGGATAATAGACACTGGTGATATATATGATTTGTAAATATTTTCTAACCTTCTTTATGTTGTCTTTTCATTCTCTTGATAGTATCCTTTGATACACAAATGTTTTAAATTTTGATGAAGTTCACTTTACCAATTTTTTTCTTTTCTTCCTCATGCTTTTGATGTAGCTATGAAACCACTGTTAAATCCAAGGTCATGAAGATGTACCCATATATTTTCCTCTAAAAGTTTTATTAGCTCTTATATTTAGGTTTCTTTATGTTGTCTTTTCATTCTCTTGATAGTATCCTTTGATACACAAATGTTTTAAATTTTGATGAAGTTCGCTTTACCAATTTTTTTCTTTTCTTGCTCATGCTTTTGATGTAGCTATGAAACCACTGTTAAATCCAAGGTCATGAAGATGTACCCATATATTTTCCTCTAAAAGTTTTATTAGCTCTTATATTTAGGTCTTTGATCAGTTTTGAGTTAATTTTTATTTATGGTGTGAAATAAGGATCCAACTTAATTTTTTTTTTTTGCATGTGGATTTCCAGCTGTCCCATGTTGAGTGTTTGCTTTTTTTAAATTATTATGAAAAGGTGTTGGAGTTTGTCAAATACTTTTTCTGCATGAGTTAAAATGATCATATGGTTTTCTTTCAATGTAATCATGTGTCATATTGACTTCCTAGAGCTGACTTAACGAAGTCCCTTAAGCTAAGTGTCCTAAAACAACAGAAAGTCGTGTCTCTGCATTCTGTCGACTAAAAGTCCAAAATCAAGGTGTCAGCAAGCTTGTTTCCTTTGGAACTTTCAGGGAAAATCTATGCCTCTCTCCTAGCTTCTGGTGGTTGCCAACAGTCCTTGGCACTCCTTGCCTTATAGATGCATAACCGCAGTCTCTGTCTCCATCTTTTTTGTTTTTCTTTTTAATTCAAGTTTATTCATTGTGTCTGAAGTAAAGCTGATTTTGCAGCATTCCTGTCTGTCTCCATCTTCACATGGCCTTTTCCTTTGCATATGTCCGTGTGTTTCTGTGTCCAAAATTTCCTCTTCCTCTAAGGATACTGGTATTACTGGTGGGATTCAGGCCCAACCTAGCCCAGTATGAACTCATCTTAATTTGATTACATCTCTGCTTCCAAATAAGGTCATATTCACAGGTACCGAGGGTTAGAGCTTGAACATTCATCTTTTGAGAGGATGCAGTTCAGTCCAGTACATTGATTGATTTCATTATGTTGAGGATGCTTGTATTTCTGGGATAACTCCCACTTGATCATAGTGTGTAATCCTTTTAATATTGTTCTGGACTTCATTTGCTTGTCTTTTGTTGAGGATTTTTGTATCTTCATTCACAAAGGATATTGGTCTGTAGTTTTCCTGTGGTCGTTTTGTCTGGCTTTAGTAACAGGGTAATGCTAACCTCATATAATGAGTTAGGAATTATTCCCTTCTCTTTTATTTTCTGGAAGAATCTGAAGTAGATTGGTGTCGATTTTTCTTTTAAAATGTATAGAATTTACTGTGAAATTATCTGGTTCTGTCTGGACTTTTGTTGAGAGGTTTTTCGTGCCTGATTCAACTTCCTTATAGAAATAAAAGATCATAAGAGAATACTACAAATATTTGTACATCAATAAATTAGGTAACCTAGATGAAATGGACAAAATTCAAGGAACATACAATCCACCAAAAAAGAAAATCTGATTCATGGACTCTCATGTCACCTACACCATGATTTTCTTCTAAAAGGGAGCAAGATCTCAGGCTTTCTGTGTGCAGTAACTCAAGTAACCGATGAGACACGGGAGGGACCCGTGGTTTCGAGGTGTGCACCCCTTGACCTGGGTGTTTGTGTCTCACGTTTCAGGTGTTTGTGGCCAGTCCTCACAAAACACAGCCTATTGTGGAGATTCTTCTGAAAAACCAACCCAAACTCATCGAGTTTCTGAGCAACTTCCAAAAAGAAAGGACCGATGATGAGCAGTTCGCCGATGAGAAGAACTACCTGATTAAACAGATTCGTGACTTGAAGAAGGTGGCCCCTTAAAGTCCCACCGAGTTTCCGGCCACTGTTGCCGTCTCGTTTATTCCGTTCAAAAAGTAGCCATTCTTGGGAAGGCTGTGGAGGTGCCTGTTTTTCCTCAATCTGTCATTCAGGGTAGGTGGGATATAATCATTTGAAAGAAAAAAATTAATTTAGAATAATATATTCATTTAAACCTGTGATTATTTATATGAAATCAGAGCCATTGTATTGGGGAATTGATGAAAGCAACTTTAACACTTTCTTAATGAAAGGCAGCAAGGCTGTGGGCTTGCAGATGAGCCCTCGGTCACCACAAGCCACCAAGTACTGGGAACTCGAAGGGTGGATGTCACCCAGTCCTCAAAGAGGATTAAATTCTCAGAAGAGAATTGGGAGTTGGGGCAAGAGGCACAAAACTGTTTTGCCTATCTGCCTGTTTGCCCACAAATTTCTTAAGGCACCAAGAAAATAAGATCCAGTATTTTCAGCCATTCCATATTCTATTCCTTGCCCACATCTATTAACCATAATCACTCATTCTTGACTTCCTAGGAAACTGCCAACCTCCTTTCTGCTTATGACCCCACATTCCATCTCAGTGAATCTCCTCTGCACCCCTGACTCATGGTACACACACACAGACACACACACATACACCCTACTCTGACCAGATTAGTATGGAACCAACTAGGTATAAATAGGATGGTCTAACAAGGATCACAGGCATGGAGGACCCACTGGGGTAGGATCTGCTCACTTGAAAACTTGTAACCGACGGTTAAAAACCACAGCTCTAGCAGAAGTAATTGCTGTTTCACAGACTTCTATAGGGTTAGTGAATATTTGGAATATTTCATTCATACTTCTTAATTTGGGAAAGAAGTTTTGTGGTGAAAGTGTTTTTCAGAGTAAGAATCATTGCATCGAGATGCTTAGTGTGTGTAAAACCACAGGTCCAGAGGGTCCCACAGGGCTTTAGACCACGTATACATAAGGGAACGCTGCAGTTGGAAGGACAAATGATTACACGCGTGAAACATCCTCAAAGGACTAAAACAAATTTCACTCTGATTTCTGATCTGTCATTGTAATTTCACATCAGATTCTTCACTGAAAAGGTTTCTGTAAAAATGTTGGTCTCAAGTACTCTCTTGCATACTAGGATGATTTAGGAATTAATTTGTGTTTTTTTAAAATACAGGTCATGGTTTGTTTTCAGACATCAAGTGTACAAGATGGAATTTTAAAGCTATATTTACAAGACATTAAAGGTACAACAATTGTTAGTCTGTATTTTTTTTTTTAATGATTCTGTTTCCAGATCATGAGTTAGTGCCTTCCATAGGAATCTTCACTTTTTACAATGTAGGGTACAGTGTTCTTGAACCAGATATTTCTGCAGCCAGAAAGGGGAAGATCCCTCTCCAGGATCCACGCTCTTGTAGATTTAGCATCTGAAGCATCACCTGGTGCGGTTTCACCCTTCTTGGCTACATTTATCCTCGCCCCCAGCCGCAGCGTTGAATTCTGAGGCAGATGCTATTGGATCTCCTGGAGCTTCTTGTAGCAGCACTGACTAGTGCTGGACCATCTGATGGCCTTCAGTCTTGCAACGCTGAGGTCAGATTATTTTTATAACATTCCCTGACAGTCCAGAGTCTCTTCGAATCTGACTTTTCTGGTTTTGTTTGTTTAAAAGAGATGAGTGTAAATATTTTTTTAAAAAGGCGCAGCAATGACTATTATTTCTGTGCTTAAATACTGTCCCACACATCATGGGACATGTACTTTCAAGTGGAAAGCAAAGCCTTGTTAGAATTCTTTTTTTGATAAGTAAAACATATTTTATTTCCTCTGAGCTTGAATTAGCTCTTTCCTAGGAAACCCCCGTAATAAATGAAGTAGCTGGGGTTTTGCTGTGATACAAATTTGTAAATTGTTAACGTGAGAAAGAGGGAGCCAAAAGCTCACAGTTAAAGTACGTTTGCATAAAAGTCACTGTAAATATTGTGAGATTTCAGTTTCGAAAAGGTCATATTTAATAAGCCATTTCAAAAGCACACATTTAAATAAAGACTGACTAAATGAAAAGGTGCCACATACTCCTTGGTCGGTTTCATTTCTCTCTGCGTGTCCCGCCCCTGTGTTCTTGTCACCGCTCCAAACAGGGAAAGCACCGGGCTGCCCGGAGGCCCCACGTCCCCCCGCCCTGGGAGGCTCGCTGCCCTTGACCAAGGGCTGCCTGTCAGGCAGTAGACATTTCACGAGTGCTTCACTACAGCCAGAGTCATTCCCATTTTATATTTGAGGAAACCAAGGCGCTAAGGAGTTTACCCCAGACAACATGGACCGGCGCTGGGGAACAAAGCCGCGGTGGCCAGAGGCCAAACTCCTACCCTTATGCTTTTCTTCATCCCCAGGGCTGTGAATGAGGGGCGGTCCTGGGGGTCTGGACTCATGCTGTGCCCTCCCCCACTGCCGCCTGGTAGGCTCCCAGGGGTGAAGGCTCTAGAGTGAAGCCAGGATGGACTGAGTTCATATTGTTTTTGGACGGGGCTCTGGCTCAAGCCAGGCGTTTGCCCAAATGTTAGGATTATTATCATGGGAGGAAAGGCCAAGAGGCATGCGGTCCTTGAGCAACCGTTCTGACTGCCAGCCTCTGTGGCTGCCCGTCTTTGGGAGGCTCTGGGGAGCAGTACCTACTGGAGGGGGCGCAGCGAGCTTCCCAATGCCTCTGTCAGCAACCGCACTTGCTGGTCCATGTGACACGCAGCTGCTCTGAGCCATGGTGCGATCTGGAAACGACACACGACCTGAAAGTGACTGGAATCATGTGAAGGAAAATGAAATTCAAAAATCACTAGGTTTTTTAAAATATGAAATGATAGTTGTTTTAAAATAACTTGACGGGTCTTTCTAGTCTTAGAGGCAATTTTAAGATTTATATCTTTTACTTGTTTTTTTCTGTGTTATCCAAAAGAATATTGTATGTATGGATGTATCACCACCATCTTTTCATGCCTGTTCTTTCAGGAAGGTTTTGGCTATTTTAATGAGGGCCCATAGTTAGATAAAGCCCGAAACAAAAAGAGACCTGGAAAAGCTAGACTTAGTCTTCCTAAGAAGATTGAAAAGACAGAAGATGGCTGTGCACACGGATGTGATTTTGTATTTGGGGTGTTTTTTTTTTACATAACTTTATCTGTTTATTTTTGGCTGGGTCCTCATCGCTGCAAGCAGGCTTTCTCTCGTTGCCGCAAGTGGGGGCTGCTCTGGCCGCAGTGCGTGGGTGTCTCACTGCGGGGCTTCTCTTGTGGACCACAGGCTCAGCGGGTGGGGCACTCGGGCTTAGCTGGTCTGTGGCATGTGGGAGCTTCCCAGACCAGGGATCAACTGCATTGGCAGGCTGATTCTCTACCACCCTAAGCCACTAGGGAAGCTCGTGATTTTATTTTTGACGTACAGAAAGTGCTGTTATGGGACTTCCTTGGCGGTCCAGTGGTTAAGACTGTGCTTCCAGTGCAGGGGGCGTGGGTTTGACCCCTGGTTGGGGAACTAAGATCCCATATGCCATTTGGGGTGGCCAAAAAATTAAAAAATAAAAATACTTTTAAAAGTATTTTAAAAAGAAAGTGTTATTATATGACTACCTAATGAAAGCAAAGTACAGCAAAATGAGCAGCCTAGCCGGCGCTAAGCCTCTTCAGACACCCCTTTGTATCAGTCCCAGAGGTGACAGAGGAAAGCACTGACTCACAGAAAGGGTGAGTAACTTCACCCGATCAAACAGCTGGCAGCAGAGCCAGGATTGAGGGCCAGGTCTGACCCCAGAGTCCAGGCTGCACGCCTGGGCCGCCTCCCTCCAAGCCTGCCCTTCAGCTCCACCCCCAGGACAGACACATCCTTCATCATGGCCCCCAAGAGAAAGAGGAAATCCTGCCGAAGGAGAATTCAGCAGGAAGATTTCAAAAGCTAGCTTCATTTCAGGGGTAGCTTTGCTCCACATGGTTGTCTGATATTGGAAGAAGACATTAGATCTACATGTGGGACAAGAGATTCCATCTTGAACTTCTGGATCCTTTCGAGCAATCTCTTGACTCTGAAAAACGAAAGTGAGTGTGTCAGTTGCTCAGTTGTGTCTGATTCTTTGTGACCCCATGGACTGTAGCCCACCAGGCTCCTCTGTCCATGGGGTTCTCCAGGCAAGAATACTGGCATGGGTTGCCATGCCTTCCTCCAGGGGATCTTCCGACCCAGGGACCAAACCCGTGTCTCCTGTGTCTCCTGCATTGGGAGGTGGGTTCTTTACCACTGGCGCCACCTGGGAAGCCTGTGGTCGACTGTAGAATGGTGCAGTTCACTGTAGAGCTCCCCGGGCTGAGCCCAGATTTGGAGCAGCTGAAGGAGAGGGTCCCCAGGGCGGGGGTGCTGGACCCCGACGACAGGCCCAGCCAGGAGGCCTGAGCTGTCATGGCTCCACCTGCCCAGTGAAAGGGTGGCTGCCACCTCACTTCCATTTGCAACGCTGCCAACTTTCTTTTGAGCCCAACCAGGCAGGAGAGGAGACCCTGGAAGCCTGTTGCAGCTCAGTTAAATGATCATGATCCAAACTCCCCGTGTAGGTGCTGTACCGGGGGCTGTGTTCTCACATCCTCTTAGCACCTTACCCCCTTGAAGACCTCTGGCTGGTTTCCCCTCTTAAATGACACCAAAGGGTTGTGTGGAGTTGCTGGAACTACACAGACTGGGGACAACCATACCTGGACTTCTTCCCAGCTCCACGACAAGGATTCGATCTTGAGAATCACTCACCTTCATTTTCCCACCCGTAACATGACAGGGAAAGAGAGGCTGCTTCACAGAGAGTCAACGAGATAAAATCTGTGATGTGCCAACCCAAGGTCATTCCCATGGTGACTCCTCAGCTACCCCTTGGGGTTCACAGCCAGTGGGAGAGGGAATCACACTCCAGTGTGGAGTCCGGGTGGAAGGGGCCACAGGCATGAAACACATGTGCAGAGATGACAGGTGTGTGTCCTGAGTACTGAGCGTGAGGACACGGGGAGGGATCTCAGAGGGGGGCCTTCAGTGACACCTCAAGGGTTTAGGACCATCATGGAGGCAGCTGGCTTTTCAGCAGGAAGTGACCTGCATCCTGCCTGTCAGAGCGGTGTCAGTCTGGAGGGCAGTGGCCTGGCCTGGGGAATGCTGAGCGAGGGGGTGCAAGACAAGGAGGAGGCTCTAAGAGCAACTATGGCCGATCTGAGGCTTCTCTGGGTTGACCCGATTCCAGGTGCTTCACAGACACTAAACTCAAACCTTAGAACCTCCTGTGAGGCAAGAGCTTTTATGATCCTGACTTTACAAATGCAGGAACCGAGGCTCAGAGAGCGTGGGTCACTGGCCAGGGATTGTCCTGTAAGCACATGGTGGGGCAGGGTTCAAACCCAGGGGCCAGAGGCCGGAGCCTTGAAATCTGTGAAATAACTTAGGACTTGACATTGACTGGGCTTAGTTCCAAATCCCTTCTCAAAGATCAGGGAGTTAAGAGCACGTGAAACGTGGCTAAAAGGATTCCTGGGAGATGGCCCCTCAGGGGACAAGTAAGAGACAACTGTTTGAGGTGACAGTGAAGAGGAGGTTGAACTTGCTAGGACAACTCCTTGGACTGTCACCCTCCTCCAGGAGCTTCTTTCCAGAAAAATATCTCCTCTAAAAAGTCACAATCACCTGGCACAATGTGCCCTGTGCATAGAGATGCCATGTGAAGGACCCCACGATGCCCAGGTCAACTGGAAAATTGCAGCTTTTATGGAAGATGACAAATGACCATCTAGCATCATACGTCTTCAGGTTGGTTTGTTTGGGCTTTGGGACATGCCCACGTGACACAGTACACTTGGATAAACATATAAAAAAACTCCCTGTGAACCAGAGACGCAGGTGTTCGATGTCAAGAAGACAACATGGTCAGGTGACTTGCAGCTTCTCTTTCTTCCTGCTTCTCATCCAGTCAGTTCAGTTCAGTCGCTCAGTCGTGTCCGACTCTTTGCGATCCCATGGACTGCAGCACACCAGGCCTTCCTGTCCATCACCAACTCCTGGAGCTTGCTCAAGCCCATGTCCATTGAGTCCATGATGCCATCCAACCATCTCATCCGCTTCTCATCCAAGGACCTGCTGTATCTAAACTGCACTTACCTTGCTTCAGCGCCCCCCACACACACCAGTTCACTGGTTTCTATAAAAAGAAAAGGAGATCTGGACTCATTGATCATCTGCTGAGAATCACATCAAGTTACGTCAGCCCTGATTTGATGACTTGACTCAGTAAAACTTAACAAAGGCCATAAAGCATTCAGTCAGCAAGTGCCTCTGTCTGAACAACAGCAGACCATTTCATACTAAAGGAATGTATCATCTACCAGGCCTTCTCAGGCCCATTAGACAATATAAATGATGGGAAAGGGGAGAATTCCAATCATCAGCCCACCATTAAACAGGGTTTTGCTGCTAACATTACAGAAAAGCTGCCAGCACTTGAGTCCAATTATCCATTTGCTTCTGTTACTGTTTCCCTGATAGCTAGGCTGGTAAAGAATCTGCCTCCTAATGCAAGAGACCTCGCTTTGATTCCTGGTTTAGGAAGATCCACTGGCGAAAGAATAGGCTACCCACTCCAGTATTCTTGGGCTTCCCTGTGGCTCAGCTGGTAGAGAAACTGCCCACATATGCGGTAGACCTGGGTTCGATCCCTGGATTGGGAAGATCTCCTAGAGTAAGGGAAAGGCTACCCACTCCAGTATTCTGGCCTGGAGAATTCCATGGACTGGAGAATCCAATTCCATGGGGTCCCAAAGAGTTGGACACAACTGAGTGACTTTCCCTTTCTTTCACTCTGTTACTGTAATGGGGCAGCAGGAGGGATCCCTTGGCCCTTCCTTGGGTTTCCCTGGGGGTGGTGTTTGCCCCCAGGAACCCTGAAGGCAAGGCACAGTCATAAACTTTCAGAAACTGTATTGTTTTAAGAGACTTTTTTGATGTGGGGCATTTATTGAGTTTGTTAAAAGATTGCTTCTGTTTTATGTTTTGGTTTTGGGGCTTCCAGGCATATGGGATATTAGCTTGGCGACCAGGGTCAAATCTACACTCCTGCCTTGGAAGGCAAAATGTTAACCACTGACTCACCAGGGAAGCCCCATGAACTATTACTTTTAAATGCTCTCAGCTGGGATAGAGACCCTTTGGTGACTAGTAAAGCCACCACATCTTAGTTCGTCCTCCCTGCCTGTTGCTTTTCCTTATCATAAACACACATACATGCACACACATGTAAAAAAGGGGGTTCCAGAGCAGGTCAGGCTTGTCTTTAGAAAGCCATCATCACTAGAAATACAGGCCAAGGCTTAAAAGGGACCCTCATATTAAAAAAAAAAAAAAAGAAGTTTCTTCATTTTTGATAACTACAGAAGTCATTAAAACAGGTCAGGGCTCAGAATCTAAGAAAGATGTTACTATTTGCAGCCTGGTTTAGTGCAGTGGTTCTCATTTCTAATACAGTAAATATTTTTATTTCTTATACAGTAAACATTGATAGGTGGCTCAGACAGTAAAAGAAACCACCTGTAATGCAGGAGACCTGGGTTCGATTCCTGGGTTGGGAAGATTCCCTGGAGGAGGGCATGGCAACCCACGCCAGTATTCCTGCCTGGAGAATCCCATGGATGGAGGAGCCTGGTGGGCTACAGTCCACGGGGTCGCAAAGAGTCGGACATGACCGAGCAATCAAGCAGCAAACATCAATAGATTTAACCCAAATAAATGAATCATTTGGGTCCTTAATAATTTTAGAAACGGTTTTGCTTATCTGCTGGCTGCGTTCTGGGCCTTCGTTCCTGCGTGGGCTGCTCTCTGGTTTCACAGAGCGGGGGCTCTTCTCCAGTTGCAGCGCTCAGGCTTCCCGGCGCGGCGGTTTCCGTTGTTGCCGAGCACGGACTCGAGAGTTGAGGCGCACGGACTTAGCCGCTCTGTGGCATGTGGGCTCTTCCTGGATCAGGGATCAAACCTATGCCTCCTGCACTCTTTACCACTGAGTCACCGGGGAAGCCCGGGTCTTTAATAATCTTTGAGAGTGTAAAGAGGTCTTGAGACCAAAAATTTGAGATCCTTTGGTTTGGCTGAAGAACGGTACGTTTTGGAGTAAAACGATTTTTAAGTTTGTTTTATCTCCCACTAGAGCTAGGTAACCTTAGCTGAGAAATTTAACCTCTGTGGCCTTCTGCTTTCTATGGGTTGGACTAATTTCCCTTGTAATTATCTGCTCAAGCATGTTTCCCTGACTGTGTCTGTAGGGTTCGTTCCATAACCCCAGAACCTAGCACAGCACATTGCACGATACAGGACAGGGCCTCAGTAAATAACTATGAATTGATCGGTTGATTGGTGTGACAGATATGAGGATTACATGGGGCAATATGTGCAAAGTGCTGCTGAGGTACCTGCCTGCGGGCACGCTAAGTCGTGTCTGACTCTGTGACCCCATGGACCATAGTCCACCGGGCTCCTCTGTCCATGGGATTCTCCAGGCAAGATTACTGGAGTGGGATGCCATTTCCTCCTCCAGGGGGATCTTCCCCAGCCAGGGGTCAAACCCAGGTCTCCTGCATTGCAGGCAGATTCTTTACCGTCTGGACCACCAGGCAAGCCCCAAGGTACCGGCACAAAGCAAGTGTCATAGATACTCAGTACATGTCAGGTCCCTTTCCTCACCACAAGGCTGTCCTCCGTTAATGCACAGTTCACCTAAATAAAGTGAATGTATAAAGCGCTGGGTCTCAAAGTGTTGTTCCTAAACCAGCAAACAGCAGTAGCACCTCAGAAATTGTCAGAGATACAAATTATTTGACTCTTAACACTAGACTCACCCAGGCAGAAACCCTGGAGGTGGGGCCCATGGATCTACATTAAATATTGTTGGAAAGTATTGTAAGGGAGGAAGGTGGTTAGGCGGCTGAGAGATGGAGTCCCCCTGCAGCAGGCCCTGGGACCGCACAGAGCCTCGCCTCTCCCATGTCGTAAGACGTGGGGGCCAAAGTTCTCCTAGACTAAGACGCTGCCCGCAGCTCTTCTAAAGAGGAAGGCGAGGCAACTGGGGCGGGAGAGTCAGAAGAAATGAAGTGAAGTGAAGCGAAAGTTGCTCAGTCGCGTCCGACTCTCTGCGACCCCATGGATTTGTACAGTCTGTGGATTCTCCAGGCCAGAAGGGTCTGGTAACCAACTCCGCCGCTTCGGCGAGAGGTTCTACCAACCCCATCCCTGAACCTAGAGGTCTGAAACCGCCGGTGCTCTGGCGCCCTCTAGCGACCCGTCGCTGTGGGGTCAACTCTCCGCCCTCCCTCCTGCCTCGGTTCTCAGCCCGGGGCCCGCTAGGGCCTTTGAGCACCTGCCAGGCTGATGCTGTCCCTTCTCTACCGCTAAGTGCAAACAAGCGTCCTGCGCAGGCTTAGGATCTCTTGGAAAAGGAAGCTCTTTTAGTCAATACGCTTTAACCCTGAGAAGGTGGGTTTCTAGAATGAACCTGCTATACTGTGTTTTCCTCCCGGTGTTTACAAGAAGAAACAGGCCAGAGTGCAGTGTGCTTGCTGCCCTCTCGCTGACAGCAGCCTCTGGACATCAGGGGCCCAGGAAGGGCCCTGTCCTGCCTCTCACGGCAACGCCCTGGCTTGTTAGGCAGGGAGGCTCCCAGCCACGAGGCCTGGGCCTCTCCGAGGGACCCTGACGCGTGGGATCACCATGGCGCCTGGAAAGGTGGAGAGAGAGAGGGCTGGGCATCTG
This sequence comes from Oreotragus oreotragus, assembly GCA_006410675.1. Classification (NCBI taxonomy): domain Eukaryota; kingdom Metazoa; phylum Chordata; class Mammalia; order Artiodactyla; family Bovidae; genus Oreotragus; species Oreotragus oreotragus. The sequence continues at coordinate 42,233 of SJYX01001742.1, forward strand.
GCCTGCATCAGCGGTGTGACCTGGAATCATTTCCTGACCACTCGGTGCCTGGCTTCCCAAGCAGGACAGAGAGGAGGCCCTGAACCAGAGGGAAGAATCAGTCTCCCCAAAGAACCTCCTTTCCCACGGGTCCCAAGCCAAGCACAGGTGCCACTCGTCATGAGCTGATGTGCGACAAGCCAGGGAATGCAGTCCAGTGCCCCAGCCCCCAGCCCTGCCTCAGGGAACCCCCTTTCCCTCTTTGGTGACAGCGACTCAGAGCTGGTCCCAGCATCCTGGGATGTCTGAACTGCGCCGGTGTGGCCTGCTCCACACAGCTCAGTTTCCAGGTCATTCTGAAAGGGAACAAGAGCACCTTCCCGGTGTTTCAGCTGCAAGGTCCCCGCTTTACAAACTGCCCCGTGACTTTTGGGGTTGGGAGATGTGAAAATCAAAGCCTGAGACCAGCGATCTTATACACTGATGATGCAAGTAGACGCTGGGGTAACCTCTTTGAGGGTACTTGATAATATTAAATTTTCCTTAGAATTTTAACTTCTGGATATTATTCCACAGATATCCCTGTGAAATTATTTTGATGCACAAGATATTTGTGCAGACGGCAAAGATACAGGACTGGAAATGACTTACATTTCCATCAACAGAGACTGATTCAGTAAATTATGACAGGGACATAAACTCAAATACATGGTTGTAAAAAAAAAAAAAAGGATGACTAAACTATTTACTGATACAGAAATAATTCCAAGACATACCCTGTGGGTATTAACCACTTCTGTGTGCCAAGACAAGGGGAAATCACAAGAGCATATTCACTTGTTCCAGTTCAGTTCAGTTTAGCTCAGCCGCTCAGTCCTGTCCGACTCTTTGCAACCCCATGAACCGCAGCACGCCAGGCCTCCCTGTCCATCACCAACTCCTGGAGTTCACTCAGACTCACATCCATCTAGTCAGTGATTCCATCTAGCCATCTCATCCTCTATCATCCCCTTCTCCTCCTGCCCCCAATCCCTCCCAGCCTCAGAATATTTTCCAATGAGTCAACTTTACATGCTTATAAAGTAGCTGCTAGACTGCATGAGAAAATACTGCCACAGTGACCTGTGGGTCATGTGAAACTTTCCACTGGGTTCGTTTACATATATATATGTAATATATTTTATTACATATATATGTGTATATATTACATATGTGTATGTGTAAAATATAAACACATATGTATAAATTTTAGTTTTGCACCATGTGAATGTACTACAGATTCTAGATATTAGTTTTCAAAGTACAAAGCATCACGTCTACCCTTTTAGAATGGAAATTCTAAAACTGAAGAAAAAGAGATAAATTATCTGCTAGTCTTAAATAGTAGGATATGTGCACAGAACTCAAAAGCTCTGTGTGTGTGTGTGTGTGTGTGTGTGTGTGTGTGTGTGAATGAACTTGCCTAAATAGAACCGTGGTCTTGGGAACATTTCCTGGTACTTTCCTGTGCAATGAAAACTGTTATCTTGCTGACTGAGCTAATGGGGGTCATGGGATTTAAGATGACTGATTTAATCAAAAGGGTCACTTTGATTTAAGGGGCCTGATTGATCGAACGAATCTTGTGAAGAAAAATTGCTCATGAGCAGTTTTAGCTTTCTCTGTCAAACGTCACAACTGAATCAACCAAGTCCACAGAGAAATTGCGTGTATTTACATTTCGAAGGATCTACAGGGGAATCTTTTATTCTATCTTCAATGAAAGATCCGTTCAAAAAGAATAAACTTTCTAAAGTGTTAATTTTACAGTCCTGGCTCAGAACATCAGAAATACATTGTAGCTTTGTATTTTTAACTGTGTATTTATTTGGCTCTATTGGGTTGCGGCTCGGGGCCTCGTCACTGGGTCATGTGGGAATCTCTCATAGCTGCCCAGAACTCTCTAGTTGTGGCACGCAGGCTCAGTAGTCCCGTGGCATGAAGGATCTTAAATCCCCCCGACCGGAGAGCAAACCTTCATCCTTTGCATTGCAAGGCGGATTCTTAACCACTGGACCACCAGGGACGTCCCTAACTTTATATTTCTTATAACTTGGAAAACTAGAGCTCTTTCTCCTGGGAAATACATGGAGAAAAATAACAATATTTCAGGTTCATGCTTGAAACCACCTTCGCAGGGACAAGGTGTATTGACCAAAAGAGCTTCCTTCTCCAAGAGATCCTAAACGTTTGTAGGGCACTTCAGGGCCCTTAGAGGGAGCGGAGGAGCGCAATCAGGCTGGCAGACGCCCAAGTGCTGGGGATGGAAGGCAGTAGGAAGGCCGAGCGTCGGCTTTAGAGAGGACGGCCTCTAGAGGGCGCCGGGCACAGCGGAGCCCACCTGCGGCTCCCCAGCCAGACCTCCAGGCTGCGAGACGCGGCTGGTGGAAGCCCAAGGGTGAGCCCAGAGAGCAGAGGCTGTTCCCGGGCGCCTCTGAGTCTCCGGCCCAAACTGGCTGGCCTCACAGAGGGCCCTTCGGCATCCAGTGTGTCACTTCCCCTCTAATCGGGTGGCTCAGGGGCTAGACAGGCTGACGGGCTGTTTCGAAAGAGGCAGGACTCTGGACCCAGAACTACCTGGCTTGACTCTGGGACTTGCAGCTTGCCTGCGTGGGTGTTGGCATTCGGAAAAGGGGGGATGGGGGAGTGGCGGTCCTGAACGGGCAGCCTGTAAAGGCGGCAGTATTTTGGTGGGTGGCCCGTGCTCATCCCTGCCTCCTTTCTCTCGAGAGATTTCCCCCCCGCCCGCAAACTTCCTTCTTTTCCATCTGAGCCTCTCTCCTGTCCCCACACCCCTTCTTCCCGCAGCAGAAGGGTCTCACGTATCCATCTGTTGCCCAATCATTGACCCTAGATTTGGCGTCAAAAGCTCTGTGAGGTGCTGGGATCAAGGAAGTGTTCCCAACTTTTGCAGTTGCAGGTTTAAGGGGCAGACGGAGCGGTGGAGCTGGGTTACGCGACTAAAAGCCGCCCACCTGCCCTCCATCCCGGACACCTGGCGTTTAGCGCCCGGGGCGGGGCGGGGCCTGACAACAGACCCTGCAAGTGACCGGGGGCCGAGCGCCCCGCCGCCCGGAGTGGAGCGGGGGGCCACTGCGGAGTCCGAACTCCTCGCGCCGCGACCCTGCCATCCTCCCGCGCTGAAGCCCAGGCCGCACCTGGGGCCGCCCGCCGGGTGCGCTGGCCCGGACCCTGCACCGCGTGGGTCGAGGTGGGGGTGGGCGGCGCGAGGCCGACTTTTGAGGCGCAGGGGGTTCGCTCGGAGCTGCAGCTGCTCCTTCGGAAGACCGGCCCCGCAGCACCTTCCGTTCAGCTCAGTTCAGCTCAGTCGAGTCCGACTCCTTGCGACCCCGTGGACCGCAGCACGCCAAGCCTCCCTGTCCATCACCAACTCCCGGAGTTTACTCAAACTCGTGTCCATTGAATCGGTGATGCCATCCCACCAACACATCCCACCAACACATCCTCTGACGTCCCCTTCTCCAGCACCTTAGTCCAGGGGAATTTGGGCCTCTCTTTTCGCCCCTTTGCCCTCTGCCCGGCTAGCTCGGCACGGCGTGGAATCGGGGAGGGGGCCGGACAGAGTCCGGGCTGGAGTCGCGGAGCCCCTCCTCCTGTGGGCCGGGAGCGTATGCGGGTGGGTGCGGGGTCCTGGGTCTACACCCCCGGGGGCGGGATTCAGCCTCCTAACCTGCTTTACTTTTTCCTCACCTTACAGTGGGATTTCCGGTAATGCTTAATTGCCTCTCGAGTTCTCGGGCTTAAAATTGATCCATAGATTCGCAAGTCTTTTCCTTGATTTAGCCAAGTGCCTCTGCGCTCTTTCCGCTGTTAGATCAAGTACCAGCGGGGAGGGGACAGCGGATGCGACTGGAGGGGCCCCTGAAGCCCTGGGCTCAGCAGACTAAACAGGTCAGAGCCGCTCGGTCACAGACGGCCTTGGGGTGGTCGAGGATGATAGTTAATTGTAAATGGAATTATTTTATTTCTTTCTAATATTTGGTCACTATTGTATTCTGACGCTGGGCAAGATTGAGAGCAGGGGGAGAAAGGGGCGACAGAGGATGAGATGGTTGGATGGCATCATCCACTCAATGGACCTGAGTTTGAGCAAACTCCAGGAGATGGCGAAGGACAAGGAAGCCTGGCGTGCTGCAGTCCATGGGGTCGCAGAGAGTCAGACATCACCTACCGACTGAACGATAAAGCAACAGATTGTATTAATATGTAATGCAGCTGACTTTTGTATGTTGATTCTGTATCCTACAACCTTATTGTACTTACTACTACTATTAATAACATTTTGGGCCGGGGGGAGCCATGTATAAGGTCACGTTTTCTGAAGACAGAAGAAGCTTTACTTTTTCCTCTCCATTTTGGATGTCTTTCTATTTCTTATTTTTCTGTCAGATTCCTCTGCTTCGGACTTCCGTACTGTCTGTAATAAGAGTCGTAAGCGTGGATAGCCTTATCTTGTTCCTGATTTTACAGGAAAAGCACTGAATTTTTCACTTGGGATGGAACCCGGGTCTCTTGCATCTCCTGCATTTGGCAGGCAGATTCTTTACCACAGCACCACCTGGGAAGCCCATATATCTGTTAGGTTTACTTTTCTAAGGCTTCCCTGGTGGTTCAGTTGGTTAGGAGTCTACCTGCAAGGTGTGAGACCCGGGTTCTATCCCTGGTTGGGGAAGATGCGTGGGCGAAGGAAATGGCTAACCCATTCCAGTATTCTTGCTTGGAGGATCCCATGGACAGAGCGTTCACAAAGAGTTGGACATGACTGAGTGACTAACACTGTTTACTTTTCGAAAGCGTTATGCAGGTCAATGTTTTTCATTAATTTTCTGCCTGAAGATCTATCCGTGTTTACAGATGGGATATTGAAGTACCTTGCTATTCATTACTGCTCCTTTGTATGTAGTTTTGTTCATATTTGCTTTAAGTATCTACATGTTCCAGTGCTGGGTGCACATATATTTATATGGTTAACTTTGATTGTATCTTTCTTTTTCCTTTGTTCAGACTAGTTTCAGGGAATTTGGGGTATATAAGGTTTTCACAAAAACTGATCGGGGTCCTTGGCTAAGAGGAGACTCTGCCCTGGGCCCGCAGGTGTGATAAACTGCACTCCGCTATTTGCATTGTCCTGAGTGAGTTTGTTTCCTGGAACGCGTGGCTACAACAGTTCCTTTAGGTTTTTTTTTTTTTCATATGGTATGAATTAATTATTTATCTTTTGTGTAACTACAGTAGATTTTTCCTTTGTAGTTTCCATGAAATGTATGTAAAGTATCTTGTATGTAAAATATATTTAAGTTAATAACTAACCTTTAATTTCATAAAATATTTCATGTAAACCATAAATTATCCTCAGAAAAATACTTGTATATGTGTTTGTATAAATATACACACACAGAGACATACACAAATATCCATTACACATTTGGATATTGGTGTATTTTTCTTTACATGTAAGATTTCTTATTATATTTAAGGAAGTCGTTTTTTCCTTTTCTTCAGTTATTTTTTCCTGTATTACCTATATGAGGAGTTCACGATAATTTGATTCATATGAGCACTTTCCGCATGTGGTATTAGATTGATTTTTATTTTCTTTTATACTTTTAAATCGCAGCCTCCCTTTAATATACCTTTTAACTAATGTGTCTGTGTGTACTGTGTACTACATACTTATGCTATAGTCTTTAAAATATTTTGTCTTATTTTCTGTCATGAATTTCCGTTGGTTATTTGGACTTATTAGATATAGATCCACATACTCTACAAATGGAGATGACTTTAATTCTTCTTTTCCAGTAGTAATTTTTTTTACTACTCAGAGCGTTGTTAGGGGTTCAGGTCTACTACTGATCTTTCTGACAATTACAGGAAATCAATGTATTATTTCTCTATCGGTGAACTAGTGTTGTGGGTATTGGAGTTTTCTTTGGGTACATAAGTGTTAATATCTTTTTATTTTTATAATTGTTCCCTGTAATATTCTACCATGCTACTTTGTGTCTATTAAGTTGATCACATGCTTTTCCTAAATTTATAAGTCAATTAGTTATATTAATATATTTCCTAACAACCAAAACATTGGATTCTTTGGTGTTGGACTCACTTAATCTTGGTATAAAGTTTTTTTCCTAAGTTAGCTTTGAAAGTGAATGTCAAAGTCACTCACTAGACTCTCTGTAATATTCTACCATGCTACTTTGTGTCTATTAAGTTGATCACATGCTTTTCCTAAATTTATAAGTCAATTAGTTATATTAATATATTTCCTAACAACCAAAACATTGGATTCTTTGGTGTTGGACTCACTTAATCTTGGTATAAAGTTTTTTTCCTAAGTTAGCTTTGAAAGTGAATGTCAAAGTCACTCACTAGACTCTTTGTGACCCCCATGGACTGTAGCCCACCAGGCTCCTCTGTCCAAGGAATTCTCCAGGCAACAATACTGGAGTGGGTTGCCATGCCCTTCTCTGGGGAATCTTCTCAACCCAAGGATCGAACCTGGGTCTCCCTTATTGCAGGCAGATCTACTTTACCATTTGAGCTACCCAAGAAGCCAAAAGTTAGCTTTATTAAGGCATTATTCATTCCTTCAAGTCTAACTGAGATATAATCAACATACAGCATTCTGTAAGTTTAAGGTCTACAGCACAGAAGAATTGTACAAAAAAGATCTTCATGACCCAGATAATCACGATGGTGTGATCACTCACCTAGAGCCAGACATCCTGGAATGTGAAGTCAAGTGGGCCTTAGGAAGCATCACTATGAACAAAGCTAGTGGAGGTGATGAAATTCCAGTTAAGCTATTTCAAATCCTGATAGACAATGCTGTGAAAGTGCTGCACTCAATATGCCAGCAAATTTGAAAAACTCAGCAGTGGCCACAGGACTGGAAAAGGTCAGTTTTCATTC
>SJYX01001743.1:0-28070 GCA_006410675.1 Oreotragus oreotragus
GGGCGGGGCGTGCCCGGGGGCGGGGGGATCGTGGCCACACCCCTAGGGCGAGGCCAGCCTGCTGTCCTGTCCGAGAGGAGAGGGCCGGTCCGCTGGAGACGCGCGGACGACGCGCCCATCACCGGGCTGCCGAGGGGCGCGCGCCCTGCGGGCTCTAAGACGCAGGCTGCATGCCTTTCCAGACCCCCACGTAGTCCCTCTAGAAGCCCCCGGGATCGGCGCAGCTGGGAAATGAAGCCGGGAGGTAGAAACATAAGCTCTTGCCATAGTTAGTATGAGGCAGAGCTGGGGTGTCGGAGCCCACAGCCCCTCGGTTACACTAGCTGATATCAGGGCTGGAGACAGCAGGAACATTTTCTCCTAGAGACTCAGAACTGGAGGGGCGCCGCAACCCCCACCCCCCAGGTCTGGAGGCTGAGTCACAGATTCCAACTTACACACCTCCCCAGGAAATGACAGCAGGGGACCAGGTCTTGCTGGGGCTGAGGGCCAGCACTTTCCACCTGGGGGCTCTTTACGGCTTTGGCAGAGGTCAGCAGACGGGTCAAGGGAGGCTGAACGAACCTGCCAGGAAGGCCAGCCCTGCACCCCACAGGAGGCCAGGTTCACGGCTGCATTGCGCGCCTACAAAGCTCTGTCAACCTAATACGGTAAAGCTGTGGCTTGGGCAGACTTGGAACAAATGAGTGGAAAAGAAAGTGTTCTTTTCATCTGCCAGGACCAAGGAGCCGCCCTCAGTGTACAGGACCAGCAATGAAGCTTATGGTGGCAGAGCCCCCACTGTGCACGAGATGCCGGTAAGAGGAGGCAAGGAAAGGCTCTGGAGCGGCTGCGTGGGTGTGTACAGGGGGGTGTCCGGAGTGCCAACATCACAAATGGAAAGGGGTCACCTCACGTCTTCTTGGAACAGGACATGAACGTAGCCAACAGTTTTTGAAGGTTGGGAAAGGGGCGTGGTGGGCTTGCTTGCATGCATATGCTTGCTCAGTTGTGTCCAACTCTTTGGGACCCTGTTGACTGTAGCCTGCCGGGCTCTTCTGTCCTCGGAGTTTTGCTTGCAAGAATATCCTGGAGCGGGTTGCCGTTTCCTCCTCCAGGGGATCTTTCCAACCCAGAGATCCAACCTGGGTCTTTTGTGTTTCCTGCATTGGTGGGCAGCTTCTTTACCAGCTGAGCCAATGGGGAAGCCTGTAGACAGTTTACAACATCCCAGAGGACTGGCCCTATTCGCGCGTACGACGAGCCAACTCTTGTAGGCAGTAGGTTTTGAGGCAAATAAATGGACTGCTTTCATTTTGGAGTAATACCTTATTTTGTGAGATATTAACCTGTGACCCTAAGAGGCAGCATTGGGTGGTGAAAGCTCAGGTTCCAAAAGGACTGGGGTCTGTGCACCTTTGGGGAAGCTGAGTCCTTTTTGATCGGCTTCACATGGCAGGGGGCCTCCTGGAGTCCTCCGACGGCCCTGCTGCATTCAGGAGAAGGGTTGGTGGGCCAGTGTGAGCCACCCGTGGGGACCCCAGTCGGTGGACCACCCGCTTGGGGGGCCACGTTGGTTTTCTTCCAAAACACCCCTCATTTTTAAAGCGAATCGTGGTTTATGGGTTTGACTTAGACGCTGCTGGACCCTTGTTGGGCTTTCCTCTGGCTGCGGCGGGCGGGCGCTGCTCACGGCGGTGGCCCCTCTCCATGCGGAGCGCGGGCTCAGTAGTGGCGGATCACGGGCTCAGTTGCTCTGAAGCGTGTGGGGTGTTTCTGGACCAGAGCGCGAGCCCACATCTCCTGCACTGGCAGGCGGATTCTCTACCACTGAGCCCCCAGATATTCCTCATTTAAAAAGAGCTGGATAATCGCTTCTTTACTTGTTTTGCATGAGGGAGTACAGCTCTTAACAAAAAAGAGATTGCTTACCTAGAAAGTTTCCAGAGCACTAAAGATCACGCTCCCAAAGCCAAGGGATCAGGTATTTCCATGCAAAAGACCGCCGTGCTCACTACACGGCCCAGAGGCTTTGCTTTCGTGCAGAGGCCACGTGCTGGGCTTACGAGGCAGAGGCAGCGGGACGTGGACCCGGGTTCTCACCAGGCAGGTTTAGAAGGAGCTTTTCCTGCTCATTGTTGCCCTGCTTTATCAGGAGCCTGGTTTCCCGTTTCTGGCCTGAGTGTGGCTGCTGGACTCATCGAGCAGGACTGTTTCCTTCCCATGTAGGAACAGAAGGTAAAAGATGCGTGTTTTGCGCTTTAAAACATATACTGAAGGGACCGATTCTTCCTGACACTAATGGTGGGCGCACGTCACTCCTTATCCATTTGTTAGAACCCAGAACACACAGCTCGGAAAGTGGACCTGAGAGTGTGCTGCTGACTTGGCCGGTGAGAACCCGGCCACACTGGCCCGGTCACCTGCACGCGCTGCGCCGTGAGACACACACGCACCCCGGCAGCTGTGTGTGTGCTGCAGGGGGCGAGCGGCAACTGCTGCTCTGAAAGACGAGTGCACTGGGAATGCCCTGGCGGCCTGGCGGTTAGGAATCCGTGCTTCCGTTGCAGGGGTCGAAAGTGTGATCCCTGGTCAAGGAACTAAGATCTGGCAAGCTGCACGGCATGGCCCATAAACCTCCCAAAACCAGCAAAGCAGAACAAAAAACACCAAAACACACACACACACAACAGACAAAACATCTGAAAAACTCTCCAGAACACACCGGAGGCCGTTTTCCTTTGGATTTGCTTCCTGTCGAAGAGATGGAATATCAGGTGGCCTTCTTGACACAGGGGCCTCTAGAGCAGGTCACCTGTCCGACAGTGGCCCAGGCCCCTTCCGTAGAGACGCCCAGGTCACCTGGCGACGCTGGGTTGCTGAAATGACCGCCACCCCTGGGTGCCTGCACACACCGGCGGCCCGCCGTGTCCTCACGGCAACCCTGCCCTGCGAGGGCAGCCCCTCCCGAGCCCCCTCGGCGGGTAGGGTGGGGCCCTCAGAATGGTGCTGAGGTTCTGCTAAAGATTCTGATTCCCTGTCAAGGCCGAAACCTATGCACGCCACTTCTTTTCCACAGAAAGCTCAGGTTCAGAGAGGCCCATGACTTGCCGTGGTCGCACCGTCGGCAGAGGCAGAGCTGGGAACGGCTTCGGCCTGACCCCCGGTAACCAGACCCGGGATGGCACTGCCTCGCCCGGCTGTTATAGCCCCCGTAGCCGTGGAGGGAGGCTCCATTCGTCATGACTCCCCGGCATCAGGCATCACCCGGGGCGGTGCTGGTGGTTTAGTTGCTCAGTGTCCGACCCTTGTGACCCCACGGACTGCAGCCCGCCAGGCAAGAACACTGGAGTGAGCCGCCATTTCCTCCTCCAGGGGATCCTCCCGACCCGGGGGTCGAACCTGGATCTCCTTCATCGCAGGCAGACTCTTTACTGACTGAGTCACCAGGGAAGCGAGGCCGCTCTGCACACCCGCCCCTCGGCCTCTCTCTTTTCTGGGTTTAGAAACAGCATTTTCTCACAGATCCTCATTTTTCTTCCAAAGGTGCCTGATGACCGATTGCTCGAGTGTTATCACGCGTAACTAACCCCAGTGTCCCCTTCTCTCTTCCAGAAGGTGTTTTATCCAAATTCGTATAAGTTTTCTAGACAAGTTGCAGTGGGTGGAATGTTCCAGAACAACACTCTCAACGTCTACATGGAGAAGAGCATCGTGACGGGTCCAGACAACCACATCACCTCCTACGACCGGCTCAACTTCCACCCCAGCTACAGGGTCTGCAGGCCATCCATCTGTGACTGAGGCCTCCCGGCTCCTCCGGCCGCTGTCTGCCCTAGTTCTTGACGGCTCGCCCAGGCGTGAAGGGGTGCATTTGCCACTTTTCCCGAAAACACTTTCCTCTCTAGATAAGCAGGCAAACGGGGCAGCGATGCTCTGCTTTCTCTGTTTTACACCTGAGATGACAAAGATGGCTTGACTTTCCACTAAAACTCTTGCCACAGCATCAGTCCTGACTCATCTGTAATCCGGGCGCAGGGCGCAGGGCGCTGGGCGTTCCGAGACCCCGAGCTCGGGCTGGATGCTGGGAAGGCCTGCAGCGCCCCACCTGTGTCTTAATCTGGACGCAGCTTTGTTTTTAGCCTCATGACAGATTGTGGGGGTTTTCTGTTCTCAAGTAGCCTGCTGGGCTGCGGGCGGAGGGTTGGATCCCCTGCCTGGGGTATAGACGAGAGCTGATGAGAGAGCAGGGGTGCCCCAGAGTGGGGAAGGCTCCAGGCAGGACCGGGAGAGCCCAGGCCAGGCTCGGAGTGACCCTGAGCGCTGCCTGCACCCTGAACACTGCATGGGCCCTGAGCACTCCCTGTGCCCTGAGCACTCCCTGCGCCCTGAGCACTCCCTGGGTCCTGAGCACTCCCTGGACCCTGAGCACTGCCTGCGCCCTGAGCACTCCCTGGAGCCTGAGCACTCCCTGCGCCCTGAGCACTCCCTGGACCCTGAGCACTGCCTGTGCCATGAGCACTCCCTGCGCCCTGAGCACTCCCTGGGCCCTGAGCACTCCCTGGACCCTGAGCATTCCCTGGGCCCTGTGCACTCCCTGGGCCCTGAGCACTCCCTGGGCCCTGAGCACTCCCTGGGCCCTGAGCACTCCCTGGGCCCTGAGCACTCCCTGGGCCCTGAGCACTCCCTGGGCCCTGAGCACTCCCTGGACCCTGAGCACTCCCTGGCTCCTAAGCACTGCCTGGGCCCTGAGCACTGCGTGGGCCACGAGCACTCCCTGGGCCCTGAGCACTCCCTGGGCCCTGAGCACTCCCTGGACCCTGAGCACTCCCTGGCTCCTAAGCACTGCCTGGGCCCTGAGCACTGCGTGGGCCACGAGCACTCCCTGGGCCCTGAGCACTCCCTGGGCCCTGAGCACTCCCTGGACCCTGAGCACTCCCTGGCTCCTGAGCACTGCCTGGGCCCTGAGCACTCCCTGGGCCCTAAGCACTGCCTGGGCCCTGAGCACTCCCTGGACCCTGAGCACTGCCTGGGCCCTGAGCACTCCCTGGGCCCTGTGCACTCCCTGGGCCCTGAGCACTCCCTGGGCCCTGAGCACTCCCTGGGCCCTGGGCACTCCCTGGGCCCTGAGCACTGTGTGGGCCACGAGCACTTCCTGGGCCCTGAGCACTGCCTGCCTGGCTCCTGAGCACTCCCTGGCCACAAACAAGGCCCAAGTGGAGGCAGAAAGAAGGCTGGCGAGTGCCGCTCGTTGCTGAGGGGCGATGTGTGTGCAAGGGGGCTCCCTGCTCGTGTTCATCCAGGAAGGCCGTTGGAGTGATAGCCACATGGGGCTTCCCAGGTGGGGCTCCGTGGTAAACAAATCCTGCCAAAGCCGGGGGTGCGAGAGACGCAGGTTTGATCCCTGCGTCGGGAAGATCCGCAGGAGGAGAAAAAGAATTCTTGCTCGAGAAACCCCACGGACAGGGGAGCCTGGCGGGCTAAGGTCCATGGGGCTGCAGAGTGGGACACGACTGAGCCTCTGAGCAGCAGCTGCGTGAAGTGGGTCCCTGTCTGTCTGTAGTTACTTCTCAGCCAACTCACTGTGATTTAGACCGTCCTCAGCATTTTTGGGGGCTCCCCTGGCGGTCCAGTGGTAAAGAGTCCGCCACGCAGTGCAGGGGACTCGGGTTCTGTCCGGCATGCCCCAGCCCTGGAGCCCACGCTCCAGAATCAGAGGCTCTGCGAACAACCCCGTCAGAACCAAGACCTGAAGCAGCCTCATAACTAAACATTAAAACCATTTTCTCCGACAGGATGTATGTTCCAGACACCGATCCCGCCTCCCTTCTGACCACCCACTGCAGGAAACCTGGGAGGCGTTGGGCCTGGAGAGACAGACGGTTAGAGACAGTCCACGCTGCTTGTTTACCGGGGCTTTTATCCAAAGAGAGTTTTTACTCACGTACTGATTTGGGAGGAAATGAGATACCACGGCCGGTTATCTCTTCATTAAACACTTTGTGAAGCAAAAGTAAACATTTCAGCAACATCCTTAAGGTTCCGTTTGCGATGGACATGGTTTCTAGAGAAAACCAGTCCCTTTAACAGAAGCGATACAAAGCTGAGGCTGGAGCCAGGATCTGCTGATACGTCAAATCCTTTTCCTCTGCTGGAAAACCGGCACAGGCTCCAGGCCTCAAACTGAAAACGCATTTTTCACAGCTTGTCACTAAAAATACCAAAATACTCAGAATGCTTCTGCATTCTACCGCTATTGAAATACAAAAGGGGGATAAAAAGGGACGCATTATCAGTCCAGTTTTGAAACTCAACAGAAGAGAAGCACCGGCCGGAAACGCGGAGTCCTCGGCGGCCGCAGCCCCGCAGCCTCGACCGTGAGCAGTGCACTCCGAGGCGGGACAGCGTGCCACGGTCAGGGCCCAGGCTGGGCCGGGAAGTCGAGCCTCCAGCCGACGCCACAAACAGCGGGTGCCGAGTGTGCGGGTGAGCTTCAGCGAGTTAGTTCTGGCATCAGAATCGGGCAGTGAAGCACTTTCAGTACCCCTGATAGCCGGACACCAGTGTTTCTGTGCCAGTTGCTAGTGAGTTAATGGGAAGTTAGACTCTTGCACATTGAATAAAGGTCTGGAAAGGTGGATGAGAGAAATACCTTCTGTATCACACACGCACCCGTCTTCCTGAGAAGTCACCCGCCGCCTCTGGCGCAGACTCCCAGTCCCCACGCCCTCCTGGGGCCGGGCCCCTGCGGACGCCCGTCGGCCACGCGTGCCCACCCGTCTGCTGGGTTTTCAAAGGGCTTTGACGGCGTCGCCTCGTCCAATGCTGTGCCTGCAGCAGGTCTTACTCCACCTCCCTCTGTGGATGGGGAGTTAGGGTCCAGAGGGGCTGCCCTGTCGCAGGCCTTGGGCCCCCGCTTTGGTGGTGGAGAGGGGAGGGTCCTGGAGGGACAAGGGCATCAGCATCGGACCCCATAGACCTGCCCTGACTTCCTAGTGTTTGCACAAGCTATGCAGGAGCTCCAGTGATTATCACGAAATTTATCCTTTTAGTCACTCAGTCGTGTCCGACTCTGCGACCGCAGACCATACTGCAATCTTTATGTGCTGGGGGGAGGGAAGAGAGGCTGATCTTTCGGCACAAGACCGTGCCTTCTGCCCGGGTAACAGCACACAGAACGGCTGGTTGAAAACCGGGGAGAAAATCACACCCATCAGTCTTCTGACCACCGTGCTGAGATCTTTCAAAACCTTAAATCCAATCAGAGCAATTACGGGAAAGGCGATCGAAACACTTAGGGTGACAAACACCCGTTTCCACTGATTATTACATTAACTGCAGGGCCATAGAGAAACCCTGTCTCCACTCACGAGATGCTGTATCCGGCCTCTCTGCTCCGCTCTTAAATGAAACGTTGACAGTTTCACAGCACTTTTCTCATCGCTTAATTTAGCTGCTGAGTCGGCCTAAAACTAGGAACTTCTTACTCCAGAAGTGTATTTTCATTTGCTTCCCTATTTTTCTTCAGAGATATTTCGCCTTTTATTTACAGTTAATTAGAATAAATGGTTTCAGATACATAGCAAAATGTGTTGATGTTGGGAAGACGAATCCCTCTGTCCAGCATACAAAACACCAGAGATCTCAAAGATTCAGAACAGAAATACTGTATTTCCCTCCCCGGCAGCCTTGCCTGGTACTGACCTGGAGGTGGTCTGCAGACAGCGAGGGCGGGATTTGCTGCTGTTTCTCCGCGTCGACACCAGCCCTAAAGTTAATTTTGAGGAAGGGGTGGGATCGAGGTGGCAGAGCTTTTTATATGAGCAAAGTGCTGGTATTTAAACTGAGTATCTGGGGCGTCCCTGGTGGTCTCGTGGTTAGAAATCTGCCTGCCAATGCAGGGCACAAGGCTTGGACCCCTGGTTCAAGAGCATCCCACACGCCGCGGAGCGTCTAAGCGCAGGAGCTGCGGGGCCGGAGCCGGCACGCCTGGGGCCCGGCTCCACGGCCACAGAGGCCACTGCAGCGAGGATCCCGAGCTCTGCGACCAAGGCGGGACCCGCTCGCTGCCACCAGGAAAGACCGTGTGCAGCAAGGGAGGCCCAGCAGAGCCGAAACAACAGTGAGTACAAAGAATGCTAAACTCGGCGCCTGGGTAAACCTGCTGACAACTCGGGTTCTGAGCAACGAAGGCAGAAGCGACTTCTCTCTCGAAGACCCCGTCCTCTGTGCGGACACGCGGGTGGTGACCGTCAGATGCTCACCCCCAGGCTCTCCCCTCCTCCCACCCCCTTCCTGCTGTCCGGGCTTCTGACGTGGGGTGGGATCTTCTTTGCGTTAAGCGGAGTGAACCTGTGGCCCCAGCAGGCAGCAACCTCCCGTCACGGGGCAGCGAGAGGGGCCCTCTGGCCGGGCTTACCTGTAGTTCCGCCTTCACTCAGTCGCCTCTCTCTGGCTGTGCCGGCACCTCGTTGCCGTGCAGGCTTCTCACCAGCTGCGGGCGCGGGGGCCGCCCTCTCCTTGCCGTGTGTGGCTCCTGGTGCTGAGCACTGGCTCGCTTGCGGCTCCCGGGCTCCGGAGCTGAGGCTCGGCAGCTGTGGAGTCCGGGCTGAGTCGCTCCGTGACAGGTGGGACCCCCCCAGAGCAGGGAGTGGGCCCGTGTCCCCCACACTGGCAGGCCCTCCTCTGCAGGTCTCGGGACGTTCGGCTTGCTCTGGCCACACGCCCTCCCCAGCCTCTTCCTACGGGTGGGGGTGCATCGGCCGCCCGGAGCGCTGTGACCCTTGGACACGAGGTGGGGCCAGCCCAGCGGAGGAGCTGGACGGGGGCTGCGGATGAAGCCGTCACTGCTCAGCCGTGCCCCCGCCGCCCCCACTGCAGCTCCCCTCTTGAAAGAAGCTGACTGGTTTTGCCGTGCCGGGCCCGCGTTGCTGGGTACGGGCTTTCTCTTGTTGTGGCACGCGGGCTCCCCGCTTCTGGGCACGCGGGCTGAAGCCCGTGTCCTCTGCACTGGCAGGTGGGTTCCACCCGGGAAGGGCCACTCCATCCCCCTTTGCAGACAGGCTGCAGGGGACCTCCCACCTTGGCCCCAGGGTGTGCCAGAGTTGACCATGTGGTGGGGAGGGTGCCGGTGAGAAAACAAAAGCTTTTATGCAGCCTGGCTTGTGGGCAATCCAAGATGGGCCCACGCTATCACGGTTACGTCCATGCCTGCAGTGCCCAGGAAGCAGCCAGAACAGGGGTGGGGAGGCTTGTGGGGGAGGAAGGCAGGAAGGGTCTGGGGGGGGCGATGGGGCCAGGAGCAGAAGGCGCCCACGGCTCAGTCCTCGATGGCAAGGGTGGAAGCCTGGCAGGTCCCGGATGCTGCGTCCTCACGTCAACATCCTGCAAAGGCCACTCTGCACAGGACAGGCCACATCAACTGAGGTGTGAGCAGTGCTTGATTTATTAGCATTAAAAAACCCAGTTCATATATACAAAACAAGCTGATTTTTTTTTGTCAAGTGTTAAAAGCACTCCTTTAAAATTAAACACAATTTAAAGCATGGATTAATGAGTTGATTTCCTGGGAAGCACTTCAGTGAATGAGTATTTGCCAACGGAAACATCAGATGCACACCATGCGGGCACCAGGGGGTCATGGCACCCACAGGGCTGCTCATCACAGCGTCTGACCCTGGACACTGTAGGTGCCGCACATGTCCCCAGTGGGTATTCCCGCTAAGACCCAGGGCGGGGGCACGACCTGTGAAAATTCACTTGCACGTTAGTAACGACCAACTTCAGCTGCAACTTAAACCTCGCCCCAGGCCCACGGCAGCTGCACCGATGAGCTGTGACACCCGGCGTGCAGGTTCGCGGGACAACGGTGCGTGAACGTCCCCGCTCGGCCGTGGGCCCCGCGGCAGCTGTGAAGCAGAAGGCACAGGCAACCAGGCTGGTCCCGGCTGTGCGCGGCACCGTCAGGCACCGAGAACACGGGGAGGATGGGCGCGCGGGCCCGCTGGCGGAGCCCACCCCCAACCCGCCCAGCCCCCGGCGGGCTTGGTCCTCAGGACTCCGGGCACCAACCGCTCTGTGGGCACCGATGAGGGTGAGGACAATGGAAACACACAGGTTGGCTGAGACCATCTGGAGCTGTGATGAAACGTGAAGGATGGCAGCTTCCACATAAAAAGGGGTTCACTGAGCTGGTGGATTCGTGTCAGAACTGAGGCCTGGACACTCAACAGCAGAGGCTCCAGGTGTGAACGGCTGGCTGGCGGTCTCCCTGGGGGTCTCGGTGTGCGCCCCGGGGGGCTGGTTTGCTCGCCAGCCTTTGTGCTTTGAAATGCTTTTCTGCTTGAGGACCCTGTTGGGCCTCTGTGGGGAAGGCGGGGGCTCTTTCACGTGAGAAGTGCTGCCCAGCAGCACCCTGACAGGGGCCGCTGGGGTGTCTGGTGAGTCTCGGGCTGGGCTCTGGCTGCTGCCTTCCCGAGGCTGGCACTGTGGTCACAGCAGGCCGTGCCCAGCAGCGGTCAGCCCTGAGCGCGGGGACGCGCGGAACCGAACGTCTGCTGATCCAAGACTTGTGCAGAGACCACGGAAAACTGCTGCGAGGAGCGTCCCGCAGGATCCAACAGCAGTGTTCACCAAAAATAGTTTTTACAGCACTTTAAATAATTTACAAAAAAGGCTACAAAAATCATATTTACCAGGACACATCTGTTAAATAAAAACACGGTTTCACGTTAGTGTACAAATGTACAGGCTGCACAGGGACCTCCAGGGCCCCCCGTTCCATCAGGAGCGTGGCTGCAGGGCATGCACGCATGCGGCGCTTACAGTTGCAGCACTGGGCCCTGGGCTGCGGGCCCGCCGCCCTCCTCCACCGATGTGTCGCTGAGCTCGCTGGCGTCGCTGCCCAAGGCCTCCGGCTCCTCCTCGTCTCTGTCCAGCCCCCTGCGCCCAAACCGCAGGTCCAGGACACCCTCTTCTGGCCCCGAGCCCCTCCTGTCGGACAGGCCGAGCCCTGCCCGGGGCTTCCTGCGAGGCCAGTGGCCGCTTTCCTTCACTAGCAGGCGCGGGCTTCCAAACACTGGGCCACAGGTGGCCTGGGCCTCCCGGAAGGCCGAGAAGGATGGCCCCTGCAGCGGCAGACCCAGGCCAGGGCTGAAGAGGCCGGTCTGCTTGGCGCCCCAAGGCACGCTCTTCCCGAAATGGAACAGCTGCGTGGAGAGCAGCGGCGAGAAGCCGGCAAAGGGCAGGCCCCTCGGGGGGTCCACGGCAAGGCTGGGTGAGCCCCGGGCCTGGCCCCCAAGCCCCTTCTCCTTCTGGCCGCCGAGGCCCCCTCTCCACGCAGCCACGCCCCTGCCTTCCGAGCCTAGTACCCAGGTGCTCTGCAGCCGGCTCTGGGGGGTGAGGTCAGGCCAGGGCAGGGTGAGGCCGGCCCGGGGTGCCCCGTCCCGCTCGGAGCCCGGCGTCTGTGCCAGCAAGCCGCGGCCCTCTGCCCGGGCGCCAGCTTCTGTGCGGCTCAGGAGCTGGCCGAACGAGCCCTCCCCCACGACCCCCTCGGGCCCCCTGGGGGCACAGATGTTTCTCCTCGGAGCCAGCGCCCCTTTGGCAGGGGCAGGCCCGCTGGTGCTTCTGGGGGGCGCCAACTCACACCGGGCCGAGGCGGCTGGGGGACAGGGCTGCTCAGGGTGCAGGCTGCTCCCCCCACCTGGAGCGAGGGCTGTTCCCAGCCCCCGGGGTCCCTCAGCCCCCAGCAGCGGGCCCCCCCTGACCCTCTGGCTCCGCGTGCACATGCCAGGCTGGGCAGCAGGGCTAGGGGGCGGTGCTTTCCTGCCTGGGAGCTCTGGCCTGGCCCCAGTCGGCGTTCCCAGGGCGGCTTGGCCCCCTCCTGAAATTTCTGATCTGCTCACGGACTCCTTGGCCTTTTCGGCCAAAAACTTCCTAATCTCCAGCTCGATGCTGTCATCGCTGTCCACGGAGCTGCTCTCGTCAGACAGGGAGCTGGGGCTTCCGGCGGCACCGGGAGGCTCTCGGGCTGCCGACTCCCTGGAGAACAGGCCCCCGGGCGCAGCCCTGCCCCGGGTCCAGGGTGCTGAGGGGCCCGAGGGCGCGTCCTCCGGCCCTGAGCCGTCTGCCTTCGCCCTTGCTGTTTCCCGGCAGGGGACGTGCGGGGGTCTCCCCGGGCTCTCCCTGCTGTCCCTTCTGGACCTGGAGAGACAGCTTTTCAGCAGATGGGGGCTTCGGTCTCTCCAGTCTTTCCGGAAGCCCCCCAGTTTGTCTAGGAACTGCGTCTCCGTGGTGCTGAAGCGGACCCTCTTCCTGCAGCCGGCCCGCGGGTCCCTGCACCGCTTCCGGAGCCGCCGCTTGGAGCGCAGCAGGTCCTTGATGGCTGTGTCCAGGTCCTCATCACTGTCCAGCGAGCTGCTCTTCTCCTCGGAGCTTGCCTGCATGTTCCCGCGCCTCCCCGCGGCCGTCTGCCCGGGGCCTGGCGGTGCGGCTCCCAGTGGGTCCAGGGCCCCGAGCTCATCGCCCGGCCCGCCCGTCTTGAAGGGGAGCGGCTGGCCGCGGCTCTCGCTCTCCCTTCTGGGGGCCTCGGGGGCTCGCCCCTGGCCAGGCTGCACCTGGCCCTGGCCGCGCTCGGTGTCCTGGGCGTCCTGCGTCTCGGCCGTGTCCCTGGGCCGCCTGGGCGTGCAGGGCGTTCGGCTGCGCCTCCTCCTGCAGCCCGGGGACGGGTCTGGAGTGTCAGGCGCTGGGGCGCCGAGGCTGGGTGGCGGCGGGCTGTGGGCGGGCCGGGCGCCGGTCTCCGCGTGGGGCAGCGGGCCCCCCGACTGCGCCTTCAGGGCCAGGAAGGTCCGGATCTCCCGCTCGATGCTGTCGTCGCTGTCCACGGCGCTGCTGTCGCCGTCGGGGCCCTGGCGCAGCAGGCCGGTGGGCGCGGGCCCTTCCCCACCGTCCGTGGGGGCTGGCAGCATGGTCTTGGAGATGTCCAGGATGGCCTCGGCGCACATCAGCTCGGCAGACGTGTCTGCCTGGCGTGGGGACCCGTCCACGCCCGGGCTCTCAGCAGCCACGCTCCCCGGAGGCACGGGAGCTGTGGTTTCCCTGAGGGGCCTGGGCGGGTGCTCAGGGTCTGGACTGCCCGGGCCGAGGTCCGCAGCCTTGGGGGCCGCTGGCTTCTTCTTGCTGGGGGTTTTGCTGTGGGCCTCGGGCCAGGGCTCCCTCAGGCTGTGGGGCCCCTTCTCCTCCATGGGCAGGGGCCCCTGCTGGCCCCGGGCCTCCCTCCGCTGCTCCCGCTGGTACAGCCGGATGGCCTCCTCGATGCCGTCGTCGCTGCTAGAGTCAGGCTCCTCACGCACCAGGGCCGCGCTCCTTGGCCGCCTGCCCTTCCGCGCGGAGCCCGCACCCCTGCGGACCCCACCCTTCCCCGGCGCGGCCTCTGCAGGGAGCCCCGTGGTGGCAGCAGCAGCTGGCTCGGCGGCGACCTTGCACCTGAGGCCTCTGGGCAGTGCGCTGGCCTTCGCGGACCTGGGCAGCTTCCGGAAGACGAACTCCTGGCCGGCGCCCGGCAGGCTCTGCTGTGGTGCCCTCGGTGGCGTGCAGGTGGCTCTGGCTAGGCTGTCACCCGGGCCTGCCTTTCTGTCGGCAGGGAGGCCACCTTTCTGGGTCCCGTGCAGCCTCTTCTCACTCAGGAACTGTTCAATCTCCGCCTGGATGCTCTGTTCGAAAGAATCGTCGCTGCTCACGCTGAGCGGGGAGGCGGAGCCCTGGACAGGGCCGGGGCCGGAGGCGCCGCTCAGAGGTGGCGCAGGTCTGCGCCGGCGGGCTGCGTCCCCGGCCGCGGGCGGCGGGGCGGCCCCGCTCTTGGCCCTCAGGTATTCCTGGATGGCTTCCTCGATGTCCCGGTCCACCGAGTCGTCGCTGTCCGAACCCGGCACCACGGGCCCGAGGTCGGAGGCCTCCTCCTCCTCCCGCTTGGGGTCAAGACCCAAGGCAAGACCACAGGCCGCAAAGGCGGGGCTGGCAGCTGGCAGGGCACCCCGGCCCCTCTCTGCCCTCTCGCTTCCCGGCCGGGCATGCTCGCCACTCATGCCCAGGGCTGCCCCGTCACCCTGCAGCCTGCTGATGGCCATCTGCACCTGGGCACTCGCCGCTGCTCTCGAGACGCCCTCTCTGGGCTCCGAGAAGCATCGGGGAAACCTACAGCTCCCGGGCGGGCCGAAGGCCTCCCACGCGGACCGCAGGGCCAGCACAGGAGGCGCGTTCATGAGAAACATCCTAGCGGGCGGTGCGCAGAGGTGGGGCTTTGCTTCTCTGCCCGCTTCACATCCTGTGAGGGGGCATGCCGGGCGGGCGCCCCGGGTCAGGTCGCGCGGGAGCCACGGGCCTGGCGAAGGTCCGGCCGGCCGTGGGCCCCCGGGCCTCAGCTTCCTCGGCTGTACGGGGCGGGTGGCCGAGGAGACTCATGAGAAAATGCTTCCAAGCCCCCTGGGCCGAGCTCGTAGAAGCTGACACGGGTGTCTTTCTTCCGTCATCCGTCCGACCATCTTCTCCGGCGAAGGATCAGAGGTGGGGTTTACCTTCCGAAGTCGTCAAGAGGGGGCAGCGGGACGAAGGCGCAAAGCTTCTGGGTGGGTGGAACTGTCGGCTAGTGGGAGTCAGGCTCAGCGACACAACACGGGTTGGTTGGCTCTTGACACAAACTAGCAGCTCCTGAAAAGAGAAGTTACGTGATGTGAGCACCTAAACGCCTTTGGAGAGTCATTGACACAAAAGCCTTTTTATTGGAGAAGCTTCGGTGTGTACTTGCCGGATGATCTCAAGGGACCGTATGACTGTTTGCATGTAATTAGCAAAGACGCCGCCCCAAACAGTCACGTGCCCTTCCTCACGCTGTGTGGCTTCTCCGCTTTCTGCATCTCAGTCCAAATGTGGCTGGGCTGGCGGAACCGCTGGGCTGCCCTTGGGAACACAGTGAGGACTTGCTCCCAGAGGCCTTTGCACTAGAGGTCTGGGGCCACCACCATGGAGGGGACATAGCGCAGGTTGTACACAGAGGATTAAAAAGACGCAAAATACACCATTAACTGTCAGTTACGAACACGTCTCTCCGACCTCTCCTGACCCCCCACAAACTGGGACGCAAAGTGACCGAGAGTCAAGAGGAGAGCTTGGCAGCGCTCCTGGAAGCAGGGAAATTGAGTTCCAGCCCCAAACGGTGCTGGGCAAGGCTGTTGCTGCCTGGGAGCCTGGGGGTGGGGGTGGCCGGAAGTGGCCTGGGTGTTTGCTTTGCTTCCCTGCAGATCCTTCTCCCGGAGGAGCTTCCTTCCTGACGAGCACAGAATCCTGTGTTTACACACCACAGTCCTTTTCAAGAAAGCCTGGCCCGGCCACCTAGGCACGGATGCGCCCAAACAGGTGTGACCGGCAATTAACCAGAGGGTGTGGCCAGTTCAGAGGGAAGTCCTTTGCTATGGATATTTATGCTCAGACTCCACCGGCAAAGAATTTACTGCAGTTACCTGTGCTTCTCTTCAAGTCCAGGTTCAGTCTGCAGAACGTTTGCAGAACGGTTCAAGCACTGGGTCTTCATCTCCCTAGGTGTACTCTGTAGCGTCTTGGGCCCACTTTTTAAAAAGACTTTTGACTGTCAGGATTAAAGAGAATCGGAGACTTAATTCAGAGGCTGAAACTATCGCTGGTAAATGTTTGGGGGGAAAGAAAGTGCATTAATTTAAGGGCTTGAAATTCAATTTTGGAAGAACTTACCCTGAGGCCAAATATAGTTAACTACAATAATTCCAACTCCCCTGAGCCATTGGTCTGATGTACCAGGACACGCATAGCTGGGGGCGTGAGAAGCCACCTCAAAGTCCTCAGCTGGAGCCCCCACGACAGCAGGTGGTCTTTCCCGCAACACCACCCTCCAAGGAGATCCCCCGCTAAGGACAGTGGGAGCCAACAATGCCGAGGGGGACGGCTCTTCCACTGGGCTGTGCCCACCTCACTGTGGTCATTATTCAAGCTGCCTTGGTAAAATCACAGCATACAAGACATTCCCATAGGCCTTCTCAAGAGTCTAGATCAGGAATGTTAACCTGCTGAACAGCAGTGCCGTCTGAAGCAGCAGCCTGGGGATGGATCCCAGTGACTATTCCAGGCAACAGAGAGCACGGGAGGGAAAAACGCTCCTCTCTGCTCCTCACCTTGACCGTGGTCACTGCTTCTAAATGCCGTCTCGAGCTTGGACTCCCAGGGAGGGGTTTTCTGAACTGTCAGATCATCTAGCCCAAGAATGAGGTTAAAAATTCAGACGGTGTCTCCAGCAACAACTTGGCTTGTGGCTTTAAAACGATGGTCTACATAAGATGAATCATTCTGGAAAACTCCCTCAACTGTACTTTGGGGGACTGCGGGCTGAAGCCAGGGGGCTCCCACTTTTGTCAGACTGCTAGCCTGCACCCCAAGAGCCCCAGAACCAGGTCTGGAGGGTGACTGTGGGGGCCCCAAAGCCGCGTGGTGCCACAGTCTGAACCGTGCTGGGGGCCCTAGGCCTCTCTGTCTAGATAGACACCTCCTGTCTCCAGGAGGGTTGCTGCTGCTGCTGCTGGTAAGTCGCTTCAGTCTTGTCCGACTCTGCAACCCCAGAGACGGCAGCCCACCAGGTTCCGCCGTCCCTGGGATTCTCCAGGCAAGAACACTGGAGTGGGTTGCCATTTCCTTCTCCACTCCAGGAGGGCAGAACCTCACTAACACTTATCCCTGGGCAAGCCTGGTTCCCTGCACGGATGCCCAGCACAATTCTGGGTTCCCCACNCACCAGGTTCCGCCGTCCCTGGGATTCTCCAGGCAAGAACACTGGAGTGGGTTGCCATTTCCTTCTCCACTCCAGGAGGGCAGAACCTCACTAACACTTATCCCTGGGCAAGCCTGGTTCCCTGCACGGATGCCCAGCACAATTCTGGGTTCCCCACAATGCTGTGCACCCCTGGCTGGCCCTCTGGGGTAGGGAGCTGAGGGTCAGGGTGCAAAGCCCAGGAGGGCCTCTCCGGATTGCTGGCCTGAAGTGGGCGTGGGCTGGAATCTCGGCAGGGCTTGCCAGAAGGCGAGGCTTGGCAACACAGCAAGGACGGCTCCAAGCAAAGCTGCAGGCGCACTGTCTGTGGCTGGAGGGCCGCAGGCAAGGCGAGACCCTCGCTGGCCCTGCCCGCGCTTTGCTCCCGGCCTGGGGGCGCTCACCCCCAGCGCGGCCTCTGCCAGGAGGCATCCCTGCAACCGGAGCAGAGACCCGGTCCTCCAGCAGGGAGGGGTTGGGCTGCGCCCCGGCTTTATATTCTGGGCTCCGTGGTTTGGGGACGAGGGGCTGGCCGGGAAGCCGGGGCGGGGGGTCGGGGGGACCCTTCCGGAAGCTGCGTGGAGCGGGACGCGGGGCGCGATCTCTGCGGGAGGGCTGAGCGCGGGACCCCCCCCTCCCCCACCGCCGCCGGCCCTCACCTGGCCTCACCTGGGCCCCGCGCCCGGCCGGCTTCGAGGAACGCGGGCGCACGCTGACGGGGGCCCGGGCCAGGAGCTGCCCCTGGGGCCGCGGTGACTAGCCGGCGCCTGGCCGAGTCCACGCCGCCCGCGGCGGCCCCTTCCCCGGCGGCCTGGCGCCGCGGTGCGGCCTGCGCGCCCGCCCTCCGGCCCGGGCCCCGCCGCCCACTCGGCCCTGCGCCGGCCCCAGCCACGCCCGCCCGGCGCCCGCGCCCCGCGCCCCGCGCCCCGCGCCCCGCGCCCCGCGCCTGCAGGCGGCCCGAGCCTCCGGAGACGCCCCACCCCGCCCGTCTCCGCCGGCCCCCGAAGTGCGCCGGGGCGCTCGGAGTGAGTAGTCGGTTTGAGGTCTGACCCGCGTCCGCTCCCGGCCGGAGGCGGGGCCTTCCGGCTCTGCGGGGCCCCTCTCCCCGGGGGCCCCCAGCTGCTGGGCGCTGCGTCGGTGGCCGGGTCGGCAGACACTGCCCTGCCTCCGCGGTCCCGGGTGGGAAGTTCAGGCCGGGAGGGTGTGGGCCCCCGCCAGGCGCGCAGACGGGCTGCTTTGGGGCTGGCGCTGCTCCTGTGGTCAGTGCCGTAACCGGAAACTCCTGCCCGGCCCGGCGCCACCGTGTGCCTAGCACCGAGCCCCCTCCTCCTCCGGGCTGGCTGAGGGGGTTCCTTGAGTCTGCACAGGGCTCCAGTCTGGCCCCCGGGAAGCCGCCGGCCCCTGTGCGTCCTCTCACCCCTCCTCCCCGCTCCACTACCAGTACCCCAAGCTCTGGGCTGCGAGTCCAGCCTTCTCTCTAGGAAAGCTGCCCAGGCCTCCAGCTAGCTGCCTTTGCCAAATGCCGCTGCGTCTGTGCCTCCTGCTTCACCTCCACCTTAGGGAGAAGGAACAGGGGCCGGGGATGGATAAGCAGCTCCCCCAGGGGCAAGAGTGCTGCTGCAGGGAAGCTGGGTGCGGGGTTCAGGCCTGCCAGAGCAGCAGAGGGCGGGGCGGGGCAGGGCCCACCTGTCGCTCAGGGTCTCTGAGCACCTGAGCCTGCCCTGCTGGCCTTGGAGAGGCCGGGTGGAGGCTGGGATACCCCGGGCCTGGCTGCATGGGCGTCCCTGCAGGAGGAAGCGTGTTAAGACACGCCTGATGTTGGCCAGTTTGGGGAGGGGGGGCACTGTCTTTTAGGACCCCCTCCCCAAGCAGCAAGGCAGGTGGCCTCTGGTCCTCGCTGACTGTGTGGCCCTGAATTTCTCTCCTGGTTTGTGTGATTTTTCTAACAGCTCAGAGATCTTCACTCAAGGCCTGGGGTGTCCCACTGCCCCTCAGGGTCCTGGGGCTGGTGGGGGGGACTCTGACCCGTGTGAGGGGCACATCGAAAGGAAGACAAACACTGTGCTTCTGTGCCCCCCATGCCAGCGTCCGTGGCCCCGACCTAGACATCTCTCGGGGTGAACTGGGGTTTTGTTTCCTGTCTAGAAAGTGCCAGAAATTGGACGGGAGAAAATAAATCAGAGGCTTTAGTGCTACAGGGATGAGAAGGGGGCTGTTTCTTATCTGCCTGGGGAATTTGGGGCCACGTGTCAAGAAACCCATGAGAACATTGAATTAATCCTTCAGTAAATTGTTTAATAAACACTGTCTTCCCATTAGGAGAGTAATACTTCTTTATCACCGAAAGTTGGGGAAAAGTAGCTAATGAGCCAGAACTAGGGACTCCACATAACTTGGCTTGGGTTTTCACAGGTTTAACTAGTGCTGTGATGAACATCTTTGCTGATTTGTCCCTGGAAGCCGGCTCAGTTTTCCCAAGGGTAAATTCCTGGAAGAGACACAGCCGGGCCAAGGACTGGATGTATTTTGGCCAAAATGCCTTCCGGAAAGGCCCGGCTGAGTATCGTCCGCCCTCTGGGGCTGGCTGGTGTCCTCTGTTCGTCTCTGGCAATCTCACAGGTAGAACAAGCCTTTCCACTTGGAGCTTAATCTCTTTACCTCCTGGTGGTGTAGAACATGTTTTTATTTTACTATTGGCCGTCTGGAAAATTGCCTGTATGTGTTCTGTGTGCATTTCAAAATACTTTTCTGTTGGGGCACGTGTCTTTCTTGCTCAGAGCTTTCCTCATTAAGGATTGAGCCCGTATCCGTCACATACACGTTTATTTTGCAGTTTGTCATTTTTCTTTGAATTTTGGGTTCAGCTTTTGGCTGTTTTGTTGGTGACACTTGAGTTGCCAAACCTGTCAAGTTGCTTTCATGGTTTCCAGGACGGCTATTAGCACGCTGAGGTTTCCGAACCTGTTTGCCAATTTAATGGCTACACTTACAAATAAGAACTACTGAAGACCTGGAGGGGTGTGAATTACGGATTCCTGTGGCCAGCAGAAGCCCAAGATGTGACGGGTAAGAAACAAATTCTGGAAGGGGAGAGGCTTTCTTCACTTCTTGTTCGAAGACACCAGCCTTCAGATATGTGTGTATACATGCAGGCTTGCGTGCGCACACACAGGCACAGGCACGCGCGTGTGGACGTTCAGTGCACACGTGAGCGCGTTTACCCTGTGACTTTAGGAAGCTCTGTCCCCTGTGCGGTGTTAGGGCATCATTGGAGCAAGGGCGCCGGTTTCATCGAAACGCTCCTGTTGTCAGAGGTGCCGTCAGGCTCCTCACTGGGGGGTTCAGGGTCTCCTGGGATCAGCCCCCAGGCCCCCTTCCCCCGGCTCCTGCAATGGATCCACCTGGCGACGTGAGGTGGGCTCCCTTCCCCAGGGCAGGGGTCCCCCACGCATCGCTGCTCAGCCCAGTCCGACGCTTCTAGAAGGACAGCCGGTAGCTCTGCTGTCCCGCAGGTGGGTGTGTGGTGGGAGCAGGGGCTGGGGCGCTGGCTGGGCTTCTGGTCACTGCTGGCCGCTGGCCCTGCCCTTGTCTTCCTGTCACGGGGAGCAGGGAGTTCTTAGAGACCGTCTCTGTTATTCTCCGCACGGAGGTGACCTCCAGGGAGGCAGCTGGGGTCCCGGGGCCAGAGTCGCTGGGAGTGGCAGAAGCCAGATGCCCCCTTACTTGCCTGTTTTCCCTAAATGAGTGAAGAGTGCCTTCACGATGAAAGAAACTCCAGTGAGAGGAGGCACGGGCCCCCGCCCCACACCAGGAGCTCTGACAGCCCCTGGGACGCAGCGCTCTAGGCAGCTGGGGTGAAGATGAAGGGCGTGTCCTCGCCACGTGGGAAACCTGAGGCCTGCTGATCCCGCTCCAGGGCTCCAGGACTGTCCCGAGGTTGCGGTCACACACAGTCCGTACGGGTGAATCGCCGCAAAGACAATCCTTCATTTAGCGAAGCAATGCCCCCCACCCGCTTCCGGCTGTTAGGAGGGGTGGGGGCACTGACGGCACTGTGCCTGGAGTCTCTGCTGGAGAGGACGAGGCGGGGCCGCGTGGAGCCCAGGCGGGCTCTCCCCGTGGGGCGGCCCGCCTGCAGAAGAGATGACGGAGTGGCGTCTCACCCCGGGGCACGCCAGCCACCCTTAGCAGCGGGGCCTCTTCTGCGGAGCGGCCCCGCGCAGGGGCTGGCCGGGGTGCTGCGGGCTCCCTGCTGACCTCTTCCTACTCTTCCAGCTTTGATCGTGAGCATTGCTTTTGTACATACAAAGACCAACTCGTAACATGCGGAATGGAGCTGTGTGCAAGTTCATGCGTGTGAGCGCAGCCACACACACACACCACCCAGACCAGGTCCATGTAATAACTCTGCCCACTCAATTCGGCCTTGGAAAGGCTATTTCTGTAAAACGGTTTTAAAATCAGTCACCTCAAGAGTCTGGGACTGACGTGTATACCCTACCACGCATAAAATAGATAACCGGTGAGCACCTGCTGTACAGCTCAGGCAACTCACTGTGCTCTGCGACCTAAGTGGGAAGGAAATCCGAGAAAGAGCGGACCCGTGCACACACAGGGCTGATTCACTTTGCTGTATGGCAGAAACCAGCGCGATATTGTAAAGCAACTAAACTCCAATAAAAGTTGATAAAAAGGTCTCTTGCCTCAGAAACGACTTTTATTCAGTTTGTTTCTCGAGTGTCAGATTTTTTAGAGTTTTCTGGTGTGATTGTCACCCAGTTTATTACTTACCATCGTAGTGACCAACTTGACTTTAAGATTGTCCGTTTATAAGGCAGCTAAACTCGGCAGAACTGAGCCCCTGAGGGCACAGTGTTTGTCCCAAATGGAACGAAGACATGTTACCTCCAATTTATTCTCAGAAGAGTGGGGTATTTTCCAACCCCAGGTTTGAGAGAAAACAGATGTTCTCTCTGATTCTTTGCAGAAAATAAATTGGATGAAGGCCCTTATTCCACAACTCTGGGAAGCTTGCTTTAGCCTCTCCTTGGGGTCTGGGGGCACCGGGATGGTGCTAGGAGGTGGCTGGACGGGGGCTCAGGCCGGATTAAAGTGGGGACACCCCTTTAAAAGCAGGAAAACATTCTGGGCAAAGGCAGAGCAACAGATGCTGGCAGGAGCCGGACATTCTGGTCCAGCCGTGCTCTGGGCCGGAGACCCCTGAGGACGGTCCACTCAGAGGTAAGGAGGCGTCAGGCCGCAGTGTCCTTGGACACAGGCCTGGGTGAGGGGAGCTGGTGGTGATGTGGGTGCAGGGAGGCCGAGGGCAAGATGACCCCTCAGGCTGCCCGCTGAGGAAGCAGCCGGGCCTCTACATCCCTTACACAGGGGCCCCTGGGAGGGGGCACCTCGGTTAGGAGCGGGGCCAGCGCGGGCCCCCTCCTAGTGCCTCTGCCCTGAAGGGGTCTGGGCAGTGGCTCTGTGTCTGCCACAAGCAACTCCTCGAACCCTGTACATCAGAAACATCGCTGCCTGGCCCTGTTACCAGCCAGGGGCCAGTTAACTTGTTACATCTTATAGGAGTTTTATTCCAGCTCTGTTCAGTGGAGGAGGCTACTCCAAATTGGTCAAGCGGTGACAAGGTGGTAAGACTTGGGCGTGAAAATGTGAACTGGAGTGTTAAACGTCAGGATGAGCAGGACGGCAGATGTCGCAGAGGAAACCGATTCCGGCGGAGCTTGTCCCGAGGACGCCTCTGTGCTCCTGGGAGATGATTTGGCGCAGAGTAAAAACAGCAGAGTTCACACTTCAGTCTCAAAAATCTCCCAAGTCTGCAAAAATGATTCTATTTCAGCTTTCTTTTGGCAGAAAGAAGAGGAAGCTACTGCACGTCCTCTGAGTTTGGGAAAGGCAGTGTGGAAAACTCGACCTTTTTTGGTACAGAAATCTCCTTCTGTCCTGAATCACGTCTTCCCTTCCTAGGACGTGGGAGGGGGATGCATGTCCTCAGGCTGAGGAAGGATCCTGGTGTCCTGGTTTCTCCGCCCCAGCTAGTTTGGTGACATTAGAGGACAGTCGGGCATTCCCTTGCACCCCCACCCCCTTCCAGAAGGTACCGTCTAATTCCACACTAAAGCCACTTTCAGAAAATCCCCTCCACGACCCCCTGTGTGGTCCATCTTGGGAGTATACAGAGTGATAGACGTGGTTGGGGAAAACGTTAGGAACTTGCAGACCGGGGAAAGGACGTGAGGTGTCTGTTGGTGGGTGGAGACCCGCTGGGAGGGGCCCGGGCAAGGTGAGTGCCCCTGGGTGAACAGCAGCTCCATGGGAGGGTGGGGCTCAAGTCGGCTGGCTCTTGGGCTGAGCACGGAGCTAGGGGAAGCGCAGAGTTTTCCCCTCCCTGAAATCAGAGCATCGGGCTCAGCTTCCCCAGGAGCCTGGGTTTTACTTTCTTAGTTTCCGAGTGGCGATGTTTCACTGCCCTGGGGGTGGCCACTGAGTGTGTCTGTTCCACCTTGAGGGGGCGCGGTGAGGTCATCTGTGGGCCACGCAGTGCCCAGGCAGCAGGCAGACCCGGCGAGCACACTCCCCACCCCCACGGAGATGGCACGTGTGGGGGCAGCTGGTGGGCCCCATGGCAAGTCCCTCTCTGTCTATAAAGCACGACGAGGCCCTTTATGAAAAGCAGCTGATGCACTTTACCCTACGTGCAGAAACCACAGTCTCCAGCTACAGCAAACAAGCGTTTCCTCTGCTAGGAGGCAGAAGGAGGTTGACCAGTAAGACAGACGTGAAACAGCATAATTCTTAGAGTGGGAGCCAGGGAGAAGGTAGCTTTAACCTGGGCCACCCAGCACCACTGAGGTTTTATACCAGAGACTCGCCGGGGGACAGGCTGGCTGGTTACGTGAATGACACAGGCGGAGGTGACCTGTGTCACCCTTGGCAGTCCGCTTGCTTGTAGCCTAAGGACACAGTGCGTTGGGCTCCCCAGTGATCAGGAATCTGCCTGCCAACTCAGGAGGCGCGGGAGGCACGGCTTTGATCCTTGGGTCGGGAAGATCCACTGGAGTAGGAAATGACAGCCCACTCTAGTTCTTGCCTGGAAGATCCCATGGACAGGGGCGCCTGGCAGGTCTGTGGGGCTGCAGAGAGTTGGACTCGACCGAGCACACGCCGTCGGTTAGCTTCGTCCTTAATGCACAGACAGTGGAGATGCGTGTGTGTGCAGTTTAGCTCAGCACGTCCTTAATGCACAGACACGGTGGAGACGCGTGTGTGTGCGGTTTAGCTCAGCACGTCCTTAATGCACAGACACGGTGGAGACGCGTGTGTGTGCGGTTTAGCTCAGCATCTTTTAAAGGCTTTCAGGGAAAGGAGTTGGACCAGTGGAGGCAGGCTCAGAGCGGACTGTCTGGGTGGGGAGGGGCGGTCAGGCCCCAGGGGATCCCCAGCACTGCCTGCCTCTGTCCCCAGGTACGGAAAGGGCCCGGAGCGCTGTGCAAGCCCTCTGCCTAAGCAGCCACCGCGCTCCGCTCTGGGAGCCTGGAGTGGAACACGCAGGCACAGCCTGAGGTCTTCGGGGCTGAGCGGCTGCTGTGGGCTCCGCGGTGACAGCCCTGTGCTGTCAGCCACCCTGGACGCCAGGCCAACTGGAGAAGGGACTCGACCTCAAACCTCGAAGGAGCCCGGCGTTTAAAGCTGACGCCCAGGAGAGGGCGCACACTTGGCGGCTGGTTTCTGCTCTGAGTGCTCTCCTGTGCTTTTGGCTGAACTTCGGGGGGAAAAGGGTGGAGCTTCGTTTTGCACTGAGACCTGGAGGAGAGAGGTCTCTGCTGTGAGCAGGCTAGATCTTCCCGACACGCCCACGCTGCCCTTGCCATCGGGGTGGAGGGTGGCGGCAGTGGCTGGGGACCGTGTCCCGCCGTGTGGTCTGGGGCCCCTGCTTTGGGCCTCGAAGACCAGGGAGCTGAGACCAGAACACTTGTGACTGGAAAAGGAGAGAGCTGCTTTGGGGGGCGTTTTCCTGAAGAATCAGAGCTGGCTGAGCGGCTCGGTGCCGGAGGTCACTTCCAGAGAAGGGTCCGAGGGCAGACCCCGACTCTCAGCTGGAGGTCCTGAAAACAAGACGGGGCTGCTTCCGGGACTGCCCGTCCCGGGGGGCCAGAGACCGCAGGCTTTAAGGACAGGCCAGAGGCAGAGAGAGCTTCGTCTAACACCCAGACTCATCCATCTCAGCAAAGACGCTAACATTTTAGTAAATGTATTGCAGCCTCAACCTTGTTAGTACCATCTCGTTCCCACCACTGGTGTCAATACTTAATTGGAGACCTCAAGTGGACAGAATAACATTGACCTTTGAACCTGAGACCTTGACCTGGGGAGGGGTCAATTTTAAAGGGAGAATCTGCTCTGGTTCCGGACTCCGTGTACCCTCACAGGAGCTGGAGCCCGGGGGGCTTGCCCGCCTGCCTCCCTTCCCAGACCCGGGAGCTGCCCGCTTGGCCCTCTGCCTTGAGGGACGCGGATCTGCCGTCTTCCTTCACTGGCGTGACAGCTGCGGGTGCCCTCCTGCTGGCCACTCAAACAGGAAACAACTCAGTAGAACTTGGAAATAAGTCGAAGCCCATGAGTTCACTCTAAGATTTCTAAACAGCCCAAATCGTCACCTCTGGAGAAGAGAATCAGCTCCGTGCATTGAGGGTGTGAAGAGGAGAAATCCAGCGTTTTCCCTGCCTTTCTCGAGTGAGCTCTGCTCCTGGGGGGCCAACAGTATACGAGGGAGTCTTTTTTTTTTAACTAAAGCATTCCGATTAGCAAAGGAAAGAGGGACGCAGAATTAACATATCACCATTTTGCAGCTCCCAGGGAGTTAATGGGGATGGCAGCCACTGGTCCCTAAGAGGGGATATCCAGACCTTCTGTGCCCAAGGCTGGCTGAGGGGACCTTGCAGGGGTCCACTTGCTGGATGGGGGCGGGCAGGGAGGAGGCGGCCGGCAGCACCCCAGCGCGCGGAGAAACTGGCCTGGCGATCAGTCTTCCCTGATCGGCTGTGAGAAGAGGGCAGCTTGGGAGCAGGCTCTGGCGTGTCCCTCCTCCCCACCCTGAGGACTCCAGGGGTCTCGTCAGCTCTTTCCCAGGAGCACCTGGTGGGGTCCTAGAGCGAGAGCCCCTGAAAATGTGCCCCCCAGCCTGTGGCCCCCGAGAGTTCTTCACCCAGGACCCCACGCTCCTCTGACCACAGGCCCCCACGTCTGCATCCTGGCATCCCCCCCGAGTCGTGGCTGGGGCCCCTTCTTATCCAGGTTCTGAATTCCCGTCTCTGCAGGTTTTGAGGTGGCCATTTGACCTGAATCTCAGCTCTCCAGGGGGTGGAAGAGGAGTTGCTGCCTTGCGTGTGCAGCTCTCCTCGTCCTGAGGGTGGGCGGACGGCCTCCCAGCGCTCTACACGTTGGGTGCTGAGCCGAAACCAGACGTGTCCCCTCTGCGGCTCTGTCACATGCCTTCTGGATCCGCGCCCTCGTTCCTTTTTGTTTGCGCCTTAGTTGCCGTCTCTCCGTCTCACAGTCGTGTCTGACTCCTTGCAACCCCATGGACTCCAGGCTTCCCTGTCCTTCAGTCTCTCTCGAAGTTTGTGCAGACTCATGTCCATTGAGTCGATGATGCCATCCAACCATCTCCTCCTCTGTCATCCCCTTCTCCTCCTGCCCTGGTGGCTCAGATGATAAAGAATCTGCCTGCAGTCCAGGAGATCTGGACTCCATCCCTGGGTCGGGAAGATCCCCGGAGGAGGCATGGCAGCCCACTGCAGTATTCTTGCCTGGAGAATCCCATGGACAGAGGAGCCTGGCGGGCTGCAGTCCATGGGGTTGCAAAGAGTCAGGAAATAATCGGGTTTCCTGTAAAGCTGTCAAAGGAGGGGAGAAAAAGTGAAGGAGACCTGACATGTAAAGAGCAAGAGTCCCCCCTGGGGAGCNTCTTGCCTGGAGAATCCCATGGACAGAGGAGCCTGGCGGGCTGCAGTCCATGGGGTTGCAAAGAGTCAGGAAATAATCGGGTTTCCTGTAAAGCTGTCAAAGGAGGGGAGAAAAAGTGAAGGAGACCTGACATGTAAAGAGCAAGAGTCCCCCCTGGGGAGCGCTCTTCCATGCTGGGTCTGAACACTACTGCTAGGAGCTTGGGTGAGCAGGCCTTCTCTGCTGATTCCTCCCAGCCTGGCCTCAGCCTCAGGTGCCCCGGCTACCCCAGGCAGCAGCCGCGACTGGCCAGGTGGCCTTTGTCTGGTCAGGTGACTGACCTCTGGGGCCAGGCTGGAGTAGCTCAAACCACCCACTTCTTTACTGATGCTGCCCCATGGTGACTTACGAGGGTGGGTTGATGACCAACAGTTGGGACTCTCTGGAGGACACACCCGGGAGGTGTGGGCTCCCCCTCTGTCAGCGAGAATCTGGAAGGCAAACCTCCTGGTGTGAGCATGGCCACGTGGAAGGGACGTCCAGGCTCAGAGGGCACGTCCTCCGCCTCTACCTGGGAGACCCAGAGCAGCCTGGCAGAGTGATGGCACTCATTCAGAAAGCAGATAAAAATAGCCAAGCAGCCAGTCACCTATGGGGAATCCACAGTGACCCAGGTAGACCGGTGTGTGCCAGGGGCCGCGGTGGGGAGCTGGGGGACCGGGGGAGGGTGACGGCTGAGGGGCCTGGGGTGCTGTGCTGATGAGCGCGTCCTAAAGTCAGCCGTGGTGGTGGCCGCCCAAGCGGTGACTTCACTAAAAGTCACTGAGCTGTACACTTTTTTTTTTTTTTCATATGCAGAGTGTCATTCACTTATCACAGTGACACAGCTGTAAGTAATTTTTGAAACTCTTGGAATTGGCCTCTGTGCCTTGGATACATTTTGCCAAGTTCCATAGTCCTACATCCTTATGTTTTTGAGATTTTGGATTCAAATTTTGGAAATAGCTAGGAGTGCTTTAAAGCCAAGTCCAGTGAAGGGCATGGAGGGACTGAGCGGGTCACTTCCACGCTGGGTTACCGACAAAGTGCAACTTATAAACTGTTTCTGCAGTTATTTCTGAAAGAGAGGTTAAGAGCATCTGGACCGAAGCAGCCTTATTCAAGCAAACTTACAACCTACAAAGGTGATCGCTTTGAAGGCCACTGCTCCTTTGGCAAACGGTTTCTATCTGTATTATCCCTTCCATTTTCTTTGGATTTACTTTACTATTCTTTCTCTGTTTTTTTTTTTTTTTTTTTTTTTTTA
>SJYX01001743.1:28224-108825 GCA_006410675.1 Oreotragus oreotragus
TTTTTTTTTTTTTTTTTTTTGTAAGATGGATGCTTAGCTGTTAATTTTTAGCATTTCTGATTAATTTGGCATACCTTTTAAGGCTGTCTGTTTCTAAGCCATAAGATGCACAAGTTATGATATATTAATTTGTAATTTAATTATTATTTTAAAATAGTCTCATAACAATTTAATGGAAATTTCCAAGCCTGAAAGCTTCCTGATTTTTCTGGTTATTGAGTTCTAGCTTAAGTTGTCTCAGCTACATATTGCCTTGTGAGAAACCACCCCAAACGTGGAGAGTTAAAATGACGACACTTGTGGTGTTTACTTTGCTTGTGAATTGAAGTTCAGGTCGGGCTCTGTGGGGACCTTTCCAGGGTGTGTGTGGGGGAACTGTCTGACATGCTCGGTCACTGAGTCGTGTCCTTCTCTTTGCGACCCCAAGGACCAAGCCTACCAGGCTGTCCAGTCCCTCTGGGATTTCCCAGGCAAGAATACTGGAGTGAGTTGCCGTTTCCTTCTCCAGGGGTGCTAGTGGTGAAGAACAAGAGACATAAAAGTCGCAGGTTCGATTCTTGGGCTGGGAAGATCCCCCAAGAAGGAAATGGTCAGCCACTCCAGTATTCCTGCCTGGGAAGTCCCATAGGCAAGGGAGCCTGGTGAGCTACAGTCCCTGGGGTGGTAAAGAGTTGGACACGACTGAAGTGACTCAGCACACGTGTTCTGCAGGGGATCTTCCCGACTGAGGGATCAAATCCTCGTCTCCTGCTTGGGCAGGAGGATTCTTTACAACTGAGCCGCTCCGGAAATCCCGGAACTGTCTGAAGTCTCATCCACTTACACAGCTAGTACTTAATGCGTCAGTCAGGGCCTTAGCTGGGTCTGAACACCGACACGGGACCTCGCAGTGTGTCCTCTCTTCCTCTCGACCCTGAGGCTGCGCTCTAAGGGCAAGAGGGTCTGAGAAAGAACCAGCTGCGCGGCGTCAGCTTTGCGACCCAGCCCTGGGGTCTCAGCTCCAGTCCCACGAGGTCTGGTCCTTGAAGGCGAAGACCTACCAGGTTCCAAGTAAGGGGAACCGGACTCCATCTCTTCACAAGTGGGAGGGGTGCTGAGGTTCTGGATGATCTTGAGACAGAAATACTGTTGTAGCTTTTTTTTAAAAAAATACAATCTGCTCCACTCCCTGGAGTCAGAGACTGTGCCCTTCATGATGTTAGCCCTTCACATTTTTGAGAGTTCCTTTCTGGCTCAGTATAAGGTTAATTTTTACAAATATGCAGTGCATTTGGGAAGAATGTGTGGCATTGTAACAAGCAACCAACTCTCAGTTTTGTTGGCCATGTTGATAAAATATTCTATATATCCAGACTGACTTTCAGGTGACTGTTCCCTGTAATTACCCAGAGAGAGCGTATCAGGATCTCCCGTGATGTGTAATTGCCTACTTTTCTTCGTTTATTTGAAAGCGCTTGCTTTATGTATTTTAAGGCTACTTTATTAAGGGCTTCCCTGGTGGCTCAGAGGTTAAAGTGTCTGCCTGCAATGTGGGAGACCTGGGTAGCTGGGAAGATCCCCTGGAGAAGAAAATGGCAGCCCACTCCAGTACTCTTGCCTGGAAAATCCCATGGAGTAGCCATGGAGTTGCAAAGAGTCGGACACGACTGAGCGACTTCACTTTATTAAGTACATAAAAATCTAGAATTATTATTATTCCTGATATATTGGTTACTTTATCAATATGAAGTGTTTCTTTTTACGTTTAGTAGTGCTTTTTTGCTTTAAAGTTTATTTTTCTGATATTAATATAGCTACCCAAGCTTTGCTTCAATTAGTATTTTATGCTATGTTTATCTATTCTTTACTTTCAACTTTTAAGTATATTTATGTTTTAGGTGTATTTCTTGTAAAGAGTATATAGTTTCCTAATACCCTACCTCATCTATCTGAAAATTCTAGTAGACTATTACTATTATTATTTTTAGCACTTCAAAGGTACCATGTCATTTTTTTTTTTTGTGAAAACCCCTATTATTATTTTTAGCACTTCAAAGGTACCATGTCATTTTTTTTTTTTTTTGTGAAAACCCAACAGCCTTCTTTATTTCTGTGGCTTCTTATAATTTTTCTCTTTATTGCAGATTTTAAAAGATGTGTATACCTTGAATGTCTAGTTGTATATTTATTCTGATTTACTCTTCTTGGTTTTCCCTACTTTCTTTAATTTCAGTCTGAATTTGGCTATAAGGAGTTGATGATCGGGGCCACAGTCAGCTCCCAGTCTTGTTTTTGCTGACTGTATAGAGCTTCTCCATCTTTGGCTGCAAAGAATATAATCAATCTGATTTTGGTTCCAAATAGGGAAAGGAGTATGTCAAGGCTGTATATTGTCACCCTGCTTATTTAACTTATATGCAGAGTACTCACAAGAAATGCTGGGCTGGAAGAAGCACAACCTGGAATCAAGATTGCCGGGATAAATATCAATAACCTCAGATATGCAGATGACACCACCCTTATGGCAGAAAGCAAAGAAGAACTAAAGAGCCTCTTGATAAAAGTGAAAGAGGAGAATGGAAAAGTTGGTTTAAAACTCAACATTCAGAAAATGAAGATCATGGCACCTGGTCCCATCACTTCACGGCAAATAGATGGGGAAACAGTGGAAACAGTGTCAGACTTCATTCTTTTTGGGCTCCCAAATCACTGCAGATGGTGCTGCAGGCATGAAATTAAAAGACGCTTGCTACTTGGAAGAAACCAACCTAGACAGCATATTAAAAAGCAGAATCATGACTTGCCAACAAAGGTCCATCTAGTCAAAGCTATGGTTTTTCCAGTAGTCATGTATGGATGTGAGATTTGTACTATAAAGCTGAGCACCAAAAAAATTGATGGTTTTGAACTGTGCTGGTGGAGAAGACTCTTGAGAGTGCCTTGGACTGCAAGGAGATCCAACCAGTCCATCCTAGAGGAAATCAGTTCTGAATATTCATTGGAAGGACTGGTGCTGAAGCTGAAACTCCAATACTTTGGCCACCTGATGTGAAGAACTGACTCATCTGAAAAGACCCTGATGCCGGGAAAGATTGAAAGCAGGAGGAGAAGGGGACAACAGAGGATGAGATGGTTGGATGGCATCACTGACTCTGTGGACATAAGTTTGAGCAAACTCTGGGAGATGGTGATGGACAGGGAGGCCTGGCATGCTGCAGTCCATGGGGTTGTGAGAGTCAGACATGCCTGAGGACTGGACGGAAGTGGTGGACTCTCCCTGGGACTCACAGGGTTTCTTGGATCTGTAGACTGATGTCTTTCATCAGTTTTGCAAAAGTACTCAACCATCACGCCTTTGACTGTTTCTTCTCACCCCGTCTTCCCGCCTCTGCTGGGGTCCTGGTGCAATGTGCATTCCTGTCTGCACCCACCGTGCCTCTCACACCCTTCCGTATTTTCCGATCCTCTTGTTTTATACATTTAACGTTCATTTACATTTACTTGCGTATTTATCATTTTCATTTTTCTCCACCTCTTCCTCCTCCATTTGAGCAGCCTTGATACTTAGAAAGGTTTGAACTTTTGTGTTAGTGTTCCCTTTATTATAACTCTAGATATTAAACTTTATTCCTCATTTTCTGTAGACAGTATTTAATATATAATCCTCTAACACACAATTGCAGTTGCTTTTTTCCATTTCCTGACATGCCATTGGCAACCTTTTATTTTCAAACTTGACGGTAATTTTAGATGTATTTCTGTGAGCAGCATAGAACTGGATTTGCTTTGAGCGACACCCTGAAAATCTGTTTAATAGCAAGTTAAATCCATTTATGTTTAATGATATGCATGAGTGTTTTTCAACGTTCTCTCCCAGTTCGTTTTCTGTTAGTTTGGCTTTTCCAGATTTCACGTATAAGTGATGTCTTAGAGCGTTTGTCTGTGTCTGAGTGTGTGATTTCACTCGGCACAATGCCCCCAGGGTCCGGCCTTGTCACAAATGGCAGGACGTGCTGCTTTCTCCTGGATGGATGATATTCTGTTGCAAGTGTGCACCACGTCCTCGTTACCTAGTGGTCTGGTGATGGACACTTAGCTGTCCCCGTGTCCTGGCTGCCATGAACGATGCTGAGCTGAACACGGCGGGGCATGTGTCCCCTCTCGATCCTGTTTCCGTTGCCTTTGAACAGACACCCAGGAGCAGGCCTGCTGAGTCACTGGTAGCCCTCTGTTTAGTTTTCCATAGTGGGCGCTCCGGTTTGCATTGCCACCAGCAGGGCACGAGGCTTCCTTCTTCCCCACATCCTCACCAATGCTTGCTGTCTCCGGCTGCTGTGACAGCAGCCGTCCTGAGGGGGCTGAGCTGACACTCACTGTGGTTTTGATTTGCATTCTCCTGGTGGTTAGTGATGTGGAGCACCCTGCCACGGAGCTCTTGCCCATCTGAACGTCTTCTTCGGAAAAACCTCAGTTCCCCTCCTCTGCCCTTTCAAAACTCGGATAGTCTCTTGCTGCTGTGAGTGGGTTCCTTGTCTGTGTTGGATATCAGCCCCTTCTCAGACGTACGGTGTGCAGCCTTCCTTCCCCGTCCGCAGGCTGCCTTCTCATCCGTGGGCGGTTCCCTCTGCTGGGCGCCCTCCCCTGGCGCCATCCTCGTGTTGGCTTCTGCCCTGCTGCTTCTGTGGGCACTCTGGAGGAGTCTCGGGCCTCGAGCCCCAGGGCTTGCCCCTCCGCTGTGCGCCTCTTCCTGCCCACACCGCTGGTCTGCGGCTCCATGCGCGTCCCCTTCCTTCGAAGCAGCCTGGGCGTGGGGGGCCTTTACCCACTGTGGACTTCCTCCCCTTCCCGTGGCTCCCACATGGGTTCCATGCAGATGTTTCCCTTCTAAGTGCACCCCTCCCACCCCTAGGGCTGTGTTCTGCTGGCGCCTTCTGGGCTCCTGCAAGCTGGGATCTGCCCGCCGCCGCAGAGCTGCCCTCTTCCTGCCCGGTTTAGCTACCCTCCCCACGTGTGTTTTCAGAGTCTGTGCTTTACATTTCGCTCCTGGTTTTCCTGAAAAATGAAGTTTTGAAAAAGATCTTGTTTTAACGTGATAGCTGGGTAGACAAAGGTATAAATTCTGGCTTACACAGCCATCCTCATAGTAAAACGCTCAAACTCATGCTTTTCAAATAAATTTTCTTTTTTTGATTTATTTATTTGGTTGCCCCAGGTCATAGCTGTGGGCATGTGGCATTTCCAGTCTTCCCTGTGGCATGTAGGATCCTATTCCCTGACCACGGGCTGAACTGGGGCCCTGCAATGGGAGCACAGAGTCTTAGCCACTGGGCTTCCAGGGAAGTCCCATGTTCTGGCTTACTTTTTAGGCAGCACTCCTCTTTCCTGAAAGAAATTTTTGAAGTCATCTTGGCTTTAGGAATATCTTTTGCAGCACTTTAGCTCAATACAAACACACTTTATGATTAAGTTTCAATAATTTAAGCAAACCCTTCTGGTAGAACAAAAATGTAGGAAGAGGACAATTTTTGCTGGATTTTATTTAAAAAATTAAAAATAACTGGGCACATCCCTTTCTCTCCTCCTTGCTTAGAATTTTGCTTATTTGTATAAAAGCCTTGGAGGGGAATAATGACTTTTCCTTTCTGATACTGAGGGAGGAAACAGAACAGGCTCTATCTTGAAAGCAGGACTCCATCTTGGGCCAGACTGTGGACTTTGAGCTGTATGCCCAGTATCTATGGAAATGACAGACCAACTGGGAAACCAGGCCCCTGGAAGGAAGAACCCTGGGGCCTAATTATCTGTGTCCCCAAACAGAATCATACATTCTATTATGCTTATTGGGGAATGACCACAAGCCTATTGATAATTGTCCACGGTTAACTACCTAGGTTTAAGGCATATAAATCACAGGTTAACTCTGCTTGTATCTTTCTTTGTCCTTTGTTCAGACTAGTTTCAGGGAATTTGGGGAGGTGGGTTTGGGCACATTCGCTTAAAGTGTATAAATAAGGTTTTCACAGAAACTGGCCGGGATCCTTGGCAAAGAGGAGACTCTGTGATGGGCTGGCCAGTGTAATCAACTGCACTCCACTATCTGCATTGTCCTCTGAGAGATTTTGTTTCCCAGAACGCGTGGCTACAACATTTGACAATACTTGACGGAGTAAACGGGGAAGGCAATGGCACCCCACCCCAGTACTCTTGCCTGGAAAATCCAATGGACGGAGTAGCCTGGTGGGCTGCAGTCCACGGGGTCGCTAACAGTCGGACAGACTGAGCAACTTCACTTTCACTTTTCTCTTTCATGCATTGGAGAAGGAAATGGCAACCCACTCCAGTATTCTTGCCTGGAGAATCCCAGGGATGGGGGAGCCTGGTGGGCTGCCGTCTATGGGGTCACACAGAGTCGGACACGACTGAAGTGACTTAGCAGCAGCAGCAGATGGAGTAAAAAGTGTAGAGGTCATCTTGCCCTGGCTGGAGAATCTGAGCCTTGTACGGGAAGGTTCTGGATGCTTCCAGCAGCTCATGGAGTTAGACGTAGGAAAGTTCCCACCCCACCCCTGAATGAGGAAGGGAGGTGGGGACAGAGGGGCGCCAGCCCCCGAGGGATGAGAACTCGGGAAGCACATCCCCGCTGCAGTGAGGGCTGGGGCTGGGGCTGTGTCCTCAGAAGCGAGCCCCTGGGGCTCCCCTGGTGCAGCTGAGACTCCACTCCTCCAGCGCAGG
The DNA here is from genome assembly GCA_006410675.1 of Oreotragus oreotragus. NCBI lineage: Eukaryota > Metazoa > Chordata > Mammalia > Artiodactyla > Bovidae > Oreotragus > Oreotragus oreotragus. The sequence continues at coordinate 34,936 of SJYX01001743.1, forward strand.
CGGACGTGGGCCCCGGGTGGGAACCGAGAGCCTGCGGGCCATTCGATGAGGCCAAAAAGTTAGAACAAAAGAAGCGGTGGGCCCCTGACTCCCGCCCCAGCTCCAAGCGCCTCCTTTGAAGCAATTACGCTCGGAGCGTTTCGGCGACTGTCTCTCTGGTAGGGAGGCTCCTTGGCTGTTTACATTCAAGATGAAAGGCTCCGGGTTAACGTTTCCCTCACAGGAAATTCATTCAAACCGTGTTCAGTCGGGGGAGGCTGTCGAGATGTATCAGGAGAGACAAACCTCAGTCTGAAGTAGAGCGCCGGGGGGGGAAGGCGCGAGCTGGAGGGCCGGGGGCTGCCCAGCCTGCCCTCCGAGCTTCTGCTCGCTGGACCTGTTTCCTCGAGAAGGTGTTCTCGGCCAAAGGACTGTCCCCGCAGGAATAGGAAGCTGTTATTTTCTCTAATGAGGCTCAGAAAGACTCAAATCCAGGAGGATTTCCTGAGTCAGTGGTGCTGGACAGGAGGGACACATGATGGGCTGGGGACGCCCCAGCTGTCGCTGTGAGGGGCTGGCAGGGCGGCACTCTGCCCCTCACCGTGGGCACCCCTGGCGGGCCTGCGACAGGAGGCGACCGCGCGCCCGCCTCAGCCCCGCCGGAGGGAGTCTGCATTTTGGAGCAAATAACAGGAGGTTTTAGAGTTTGCGTAAAAATCTGTCTCTCTTAGAAAGGCCAGAGCCTGCTACCCACTTAACCGCCCTCCTGGAGCAGCCCGCACCTCGGCCGTTCACGGCCGTGCCTCTCTGGGTGATCTGAGGCCGCGGGAGAACAGACGGGTCTAAATGTTCCAACCGGAGGGTAGGTCTCAGCTGGTGGATGCACACGTCTTTCACGAAGACGCTCGGTCAATATTTGTGGAATAAATAAAGGAGGGGGCGGCTGGCTGGGCTGAGAGGCAGATGGAGCTTGCAGAAGCACCTCCATCCTCACCCTGCTGGCCGAGGCTTCGAGCTGGGAGGCCTTGCACGGCCGTTGGGCAGGGCGCCGCGAGGAAGCCTGGGGGTCAGCTTGCAGGCCCAGGATGGGAGGCCAGCCTCCAGGGCCCCTCCCAAGGAGGCTGACATGGGGGAAAAGTGAGAAACACGCCTTGGGGTTCCGCACCCTCCCAAGACACTTTCCAGCTTCAAAGAGGTAATTAAAAATGTTCTTTGGAAGAGCAATTTACATTTCAGTGCAGGCATTTCCCTCTGTTAGATGGCTTCTAAGAAGGTCTGTTCGCCTTCCTGACGGGAAAGATAGGAAGCGCGCGTTCCGCCCTCTGCCTGGTCTTGGAAAACCTCCGGTGGCCACGGCAGAGCTGGGCCGGGGCAGGCACCCCGGCATGAGTGTGGGAGGTCAGAGGACACAGTGCATGTGCCCACGTGAGTGTGTGTGTGCACACGCACCCTGTGCATCTGGGTATGTATGCATGAGAGTGTTTGCAGCTTCTAAGGAGATGGAAGTGATGAACCACAGTCTCACAGGTGAGCCCTTCCCGTGTGTGCACGTGTGTGTGCACGTGTGTGTGCACGTGTGTGTGTGAGTCTGCATGGGTGACACGCTGAAGGACGGCTTCTCTCCGGGTTGCTGACGTGGGACGTTGTCCACCTGGGGCTCTGTAGCCACGTCTGCCCTTTCCTGGCCTCACGGGGAAGGCTCAGGAGGGGAAGAGGCCCTCAGAGGCTGCGAGACTGAGAGGCGAGGAGACGCCCACGACCTCCCCGTGGCCCCCGGACCGGCCTGAGGCTGACCCGCCGCTCCGGGACCCGCCTTCCTGGGCCAAGCTGGCCTGGGCCGCGTCTCTGCTCCTCATTCTGGAAGGTTCTGAGCAGCAGAGCTTTGCGGCGGGGTTTGGCCTTCCCTAGATACCGCCGTTCACCAAGCTTTACACGGGCGAGCTCCGATGTCTGCAAAACGTGAGTGTTTAGATACAAAAGAGACCAGTCTGAGGTCGTTCAAACTGGAAGCGCTGGGGCAGCCGTGCCTCAGAGCTCTCCTGATCCTCTGGCTTTATTTCTGAGAGACACGCCCGCAGCCTGTGCGGGAGAAGACGCCCCGCTTCCGTGGCGCCCGGGGGGCGTGGGGGCAGGACTTCGAGCGGGGCCGGCGGCTTCGCGGCCCCGCGGGTGGTGCCGGCGCCCGAGCCGCAGGCCCTGAAGGCTCCGAGGTCGCGCCGGCCTGCGGCTGGTCCGGGCGGCGGGGCCCCTCCAGGGTGGCCGGGTTCGGAGCAGGAGCCTGCCCGGGAAGGTCAGGGAGCCGGCCGGGCAGCCGCGGACAGGTCTCTGAGCAGACATCCTCCGACCTCCTTCCTCTGTCGGAGGAGCCCTCGTCCAGCTTGAAGGAGGCGACAGAGACCCCGCCTCTTAGCGGGCAGAGGGTCCGCAGCTTCGGGGCCACGTTTTGCAGCGGCCATCAGAGTCCCGACGGCCTCCTCGAGGCTGGGGTGCAGGCTCACGTGCAGGCTCTGACGAAGGCACCTTCTGGCCTTGCTGTCTGGGGGCACAGCGGATGCACGGTGTGATAACTGTTTTACCCAAATCTGGAGCTCCCCACGTTCTAAATTACCCCAGGCTCCATAGCTGGGCTCAGAGGGCCCTGCAGGGATTCAAGCACTTCAAAAAATTGAGGTGAAATTCATGTATCACGAAACAAACCGTCTTAAAGCACTTGATTAGGCGGCATTCAGCGTTCACAGCATTTCCGTCACTGTAAATGGAAGCCCTGTGTCCCTGGGGCAGGCACGCCCGGCCCCTCCACCCCAGCCGCTCCTCTGCTTTCTGCCTCCCTGGATTTGCGTGCTGCGGGTTTCTCGCCAGGAGGAGTCATGTGCTACGTGCTCTTCTGTGTGATCGTGTTTTCGAGGTTCGCCCTTGCAGAAGAGCGCCATTCTTTTTTAAGGCTGAGCGATGCTTTGCCCAGTGTGCACGGACCGCGTTTTGTTTATTCGTCACTTCAGGGGCATTGAGGGTGTCTCCACATCTTGGCTGCTGTGAACTTTTGCACAGAAATTTTTGTTCGAATGAGTTTCCAATTCCGTTTGGAAAGCGCTGAGAGAGAGAGGAGCCGATGGTCAGTGCAGGGAATGGTCGCGAAGCGGGCTGTTTCGTTTCTGGGCAGCTCCCCAAGCCCACCTCTGGCTGTGCCTCTTAGAGGGAAAGCTGTGAGCCAGACCCTCCTTCCCTGCAACCAGCTCACTTTTGTGGGAAAAGGAGTCTAGATCCTCTAGCAAAATCTCCCTTGACGTGCTCCCTTTCCAATTTCGAATCAGTCAGTTGTTCCATGTCTGGTTCGGTTGCTTCTTGACCTGCATACAGGCTTCTCAGGAGATAGGCAAGGTGGTCTGGTATTGCCTTCTCTTGAAGAATTTTCCACAGTTGGCTGTGACCCGTACAGTCAAAGGCTAACCCTAAAATGGAGCAGAAGTAGATGTTTTTCTGGAATTCCTTTGCCTCTTCTATGATCCAACGGATGTTGGCAATTTGATCTCTGGTTCCCCTGCTTTTTCTAAATCCAGCTTGAAAATATGGAAGTTCTTGGTTCACGTACTACTGAAGCCTAGCTTGAAGGATTTTGAGTAGCACCTTGCTGCTGCTGCTGCTGCTACTAAGTCGCTTCAGTCGTGTCCTACTCTGTGCGACCCCATAGACGGCAGCCCACCAGGCTCCCCCCGTCCTTGGGATTCTCCAGGCAAGAACACTGGAGTGGGTTGCCATTTCCTTCTCCAATGCATTAGAGTGAAAAGTGAAAGGGAAGTTGCTCCGTTGTGTCTGACTCTTCGCAAACCCCATGGACCGCAGCCCACCAGGCTCCTCTGTCCATGGGATTTTCCAGGCAAGAGTACTGGAGTGGGGTGCCATCGCCTTCTCCGAGTACCTTGCTAGAATGTGAAATGAGCACAATTGTATGGTAATTTGGACACTCTTTGGCATTGCCTTTCTTTGGGATTGGAATGAACACTGACGTTTTCCAGGCCCGTGGCCACTGCTGAGTTTTCCAAATTTGCTGGCATATTGAGTGCAGCACTTTCACAGCATCACCTTCCAGGATCTGAAGTTGCTCAGTTGGAGTTCAGTCACCTCCACTAGTTTTGTTCATGGTAATGCTTCCTAAGGCCCACTTGACTTCACATTCCAGGATGTCTGGCTCTAGGTGAGTGACCACACTGTCGTTGTGGTCTGGGCCCTTACAACCTTATTCTTCTGTGTGTTCTTGCCACGCCTTCTGACTCTCTTCTGCTTCTGTGAGGTCCTTGCCATTTCTGTCCTTCATTGACGTAGAGCGTTGTATTCGTTTCAGCTGTACGATGTAGTGAGCCAGTGTCTCTATATATTGTAAAGTGATGACAGGTCAGTTCAGTTCAGCTGCCCAGTTGTGTCCGACTCTGTGGCCCCGTGGATTGCGGCACACCAGGCCTCCCTGTCCATCACCATCTCCTGGAGCTTGCTCAAACTCATGCCCATCGAGTCAGTGATGCCATCCAACCATCTCATCCTCTGTCATCCCCTTCTCCTCTTGCCTTCAATCTTTTCCAGCATCAGGGTCTTTTGTAATGAGTCAGTTCTTCGCATCAGGTGGCCAAAGTATTGGAGCTTCAGCTTCAACATCAGTCCTTCCAGTGAACATCCAGGACTGATCTCCTTTAGGATGGATTGATTGGATCTCTTTTCAATCCAAGGGACTCTCAAGAGTCTTCTCCAACACCACAGTTCAAAGGCATCAATTCTTCAGTGCTGAGCTTTTTTTATAGCCCAACACTTACATCCATAGATGACCACTGGAAAAACCATAGCTTTGAATAGACAGACCTTTGTTGGCAAAGTAACATCCCTGCTTTTTAAATATTCTGTCTAGGTTGTTCATAGCTTTTCTTCTAAGGAGCAAGTGTCTTTTAATTTCATGGCTGCTGTCACAATCTGCAGTGATTTTGGAGCCTAAGAAAATAAAGTCTATCACTGTTTCCATTGTTTCCCCATCTATTTGCATGAGGTGATGTGACCAAATGCCACGATCTTAGTTTTTGAATGTTGACTTTCAAGCCAGCTTTTTCACTCTCCTCTTTCACTTTCATCAAGAGGTTCTTCAGTTCCTCTTTACTTTCTGCCATAAGGGTGGTATCATCTGCATATCTACATCAACATCATTAATCAGGAAAATGCAAATAAAAACCCACATTAAATTGATACTTTGTTTTCATACACGCTAACACAGCATTTATTCTGGGGTTTCTGCTTGGCTCACCAGGCCAGCAAGGCCCCTCCACTCCAATTCCAGACTGAGGATCCCTCTACTCCTTTCTTTCAGACGCTACCCATAGATTCACTTTCTTTCTCCAAAAGCCGTTTTATAATTTTTCAGCTGCCGACAGTTTCCCATTTCTTCTTTTTGTGGGTTTTATTAGGAGGCGGCTAATTTAAAATAGCTATTTGATAAGACATTGAACAAGAAACTGTGATGTTTTTGTTTTGTTGTAATTTCTTTTTATTTCACACAAACAATGTGGTGTTAGTTTCAAAACAGCAAGGTGATTCAGTTCTACATACGTGCTCAGTTACCCTGCTGTATCTAACTCTTTACGACCCCACTGACTGTAGCCTACCAGACTCCTCTGTCCATGGGATTTTCCAGGCAAGAATAAAGTCCAAGGGACTCTCAAGAGTCTTCACCAACACCACAGTTCAAAAGCATCAATTTTTCGGCCCTCAGCTTTCTTTAGAGTCCAACTCTCACATCCACACACGACCACTGAAAAAACCAGACTTACTGGCTACAATAAGTCTAGTTACCACCCATCAGCACACATAGTTATGGCATTTTAATTTTCTTGTGATGAGCACTTTTAAGATGGATTCTCTTCGCAACTTTCAGGGGTACGATATAGTGTTATCAAGTACGCTCGCCGTGCTGTGCCTCATGTCACTTTGTAGCTGGAAGTGTGCACCCTCGGACTCCCTTCACCACTGCTCCCTGTCCTCTGAGGCCCAGCCGGCCGCAGGGAGGCCCCTGGTGCAGAAATGCCGGCTGGGCCCACTGGGCGTCAGGACTCTGCCACCGGAGAGATGGGTGCAGGGGTCAGCGTGCCCAGCAGGGGGCAGCCGTGCCCGCAGGTTGCCAGCACTGAGACGCTGGGAACCAGCCCTCAGCCCTCAGCCCACCCTGGGGAGCCGGGGCCGCGCCAGGGCCCCTGGAAGCTGAGTGGGATGCCTCTCCTGCTCACCCCCAGCCCCGACCGTTGGCCTCTTGTTTCTGAAACGTGCATTTGTGGTTTCCTTTTTCTCACCTGCAGCCCACCGCCCTTTCTGCCTTTAAGTCCCACGTGGCCCCTCCGAGCCCCATGCGGCCCTCCGGATTAAGAGTGAGCGACGTACCCCGATGCTGACAGCTTAGTAGGGAAACATGCAAAGAGCTCATTCGTAATTTTTATGTTGGTTACACATTGAAATTGACAGTTGACAGGTTTGGCTGAGTGAGATATCTGATCGGAATTCTCACCTGTTTCTCTTTGCCTTCTCAAGCGCGGCTCTGTCCCACTCCTCGGGCAGGCGCCGGGCTCCGGAGCCCCTACACCTGGGCTGGGGAGCCAATTCGTGCCCTTTCCCGGTGGCTTCTCCTCGGGAGATGGGAGATGGGAGACGGCGATTCTTCCCCTTGCCTTTCAGCCTCTCCTGGGGGCGGGTGTTCTGGGGTATGGGGTCACCCGGCCTCAGCCCTGGCACGTGCAGTCCCCAGTGGCTGTCCGCCTCCCTCTGCCGGGCGTGAATCCTCTGCTCCCCCTCCAGCTGTGGGCACAGCCTGCTTTGCCCCGAGAGGATGGAGGCCCCAGTGCCCAGGTGTGCAGGTCCACCGGGTCACCCTGCTCCCTCCCGGCTCAGAGCCCTCCCTTCACCCTGGGGTGTCTCAGGGTCCCCCCAGCTTCCTGCCTGCTGGACTCCCCCATCCGTAGGATTCTCTCTCTTCCCTCTCAGAGGCCAAGCTCTCCCAGCCTGCTGGGGTGGGAGGAGGGGGATGGATTTCACAGGCAAGACACTGCGATCACTAGCCGTTAAAGGAAAGCTGGACCGATTGGAAGACGTCAGCGTTAAGAACCCCGTCTGTGGGGATTTCCCGGGTGGTCCAGTGGCTGAGTCTCTGAGCTCCTAAAGCAGGGGGCCCTCGTTCGATCCCCGATCAGGGAACTAGACCCCACATGCCGCAGCTGAACATCCCGCGCGCTGCAGCGAAGACCGGAAAGCCTGCGCGCCGCTACTAAGACCCGCACGGCCAAGTAAACTAATTGTGAAAAAAAAAAAAAAGAATCCTGTCTATGAAGAGACAGATTAAAGAGAACAAAGAGCGAATAGTGAGTGAAGAGATTCTCACTGCAAATAATGGACAAAGGATGGGGACCCAGCATGTGTAAACAGTCCTGACCGACCGAGAAGAAAAGGACTCACGCCTCAATAGCAAGACGTGCAGAAGCCGTGGGCAGGCCCCTCTCAGATGTGGGGAGACAGCTGACAGCCCAGGTGAGGGCGCTTGTGACTCAGCCTTACATGCCGTCTAGAGCCTGCCGGATGGTGAATGGGGTTGGTCTGTAGGGCCTTCTCTCACTGGTGGGAGGACGAAAGGGAAAGCATTAGTCGCTCAGTCGTGTCCGACTCTGCGACCCCATGGACTGTAGCCCACCAGGCTCCTCTGTCCGTGGGATTTCCCAGGCAAGAGTCCTGGAGAGGGTTACCATTCCCTTCTCCAGGAGATCTTCCTGATGAGGGATCGAGCCTGGGTCTCCTGCACTGCAGGCAGATTGTTCACTGTCTGAGCCACCAGGAAAGATTTGGACAATCACTTTGGGAGAGTTTGGCTCATGTTGTAAAGCCGAGCGTTGATGTGTCCCATAGCAGGCCACACGCACAGGAGCACTGCTTGTGAGGTGCTGCTGAGCACCCGGGCAAAGACGGGCCGGTCGTGGCGCTGGGACAGCGGAGGGGCCCGGGCATGTCATCCACACGACGGCGGGCTGGGTGCTGGATGGCCTCCGCACACGTCCGGGCAGACAGCCCTGTTCAGCAGCAGCAAAGGCGACAAGCACCGCCTTCAGGCTGGTGGTTACCCCTGGGGTGGGGAGGCAGACGTGGAGGGAGGGTGGGTGGAGCCTGTGAGGTCTCGAGGTACCGGTGCTCCCTGCATTCTCAACACTCCTGTGGTTGAGATCTGTAGGTACGGCAGAGGGGGCCCCTGTGGACGCGTCCTGCGTGTGTCTCATCCGCTCTGAGCCGAGTCCAGACGGTGAATGGACACAAGTGCCCCCCTGCCCCACAAAGCGGGCGCCTGCTTAGCGTTAAAATTCCCAGCGAGGCCACCCAGGCCGAGCCTGTGCCACCCTGCTGTGCGTTTCTTTCCCAGCTTCCCGGAGTCCGGCTCGGTGTCCATGGGCGGGGGCCTGAGACCGCACGGGGGTCGCCTGCCTGGCCCTCAGGCTGCTTCTGTGCTCACTTTACAAGAAGGCGGTGAGTTCCTGGACGCAGAGGCGCTGGGCGGAGAGGCAGCGTTGTCTCCCCGGGGTTGCTTGGCCTTGTTCAGCCTCGGGGAGGGGAGCCGGGGTGCTGGCGAGCTTCCTCTCCGGGCATTACTGAAATCGCTCACAGCTCTTCCCGCCTGATGAGAGCTGGAGGGAGCACTGCCAACTTCTGTCTTTCCGGAAAATCCATTTTGCGAGCGTCTGGTTCTGACCCACTCGTGGACACGGCTCTAAGCGGCTGCGTCAGTCGATTTCCTGTCTCTGAACAGAGAAAAGAGAGTTTGAGGACAGGTGAGTGAGGGGTGGGGAGGGGACAGGGCCGGTCACACCCACCCTGGGGTCCCTTTGTAAAATCTGGAAACGCTTCCAGAGCCTGAAGGCGAGGGGGCTCTGTCTTTGCTGAAGCGAAGCGACCAGAAGCGACAGCATTGCTTTTGTGGGAGAAGCGGGTCTCACGACTTTCCCACGCCTTCTCCAGCTTGCTCTTTCCTTCAGCAAATGGCCCCAGAGCAGGCGTGGGCTGGCAGAGAGGAGCCGCCCCTTCACCCTGGGGTGCTCAGCAGGGAGGGGTGACCCCGCAGTAACGAGGCGGAGGCGGCTGAGGCCCTGATGCCCCCCAGGTCACTCTGGGGCCCCTCTGGCCTTGTCCAGTATGTCTACCCCGACACCCGCCGGTGGCCGACACCAGCCCCCACGAAACTGCAGAGCCCCCCAAACGGTCCCTGATCCCCGAGAAATCTTCCTCTAGAAATCTCTGCTCCTGGGGCCTCCCCACCAGCCTGGAGCCCCCACTGCCCCTCACCCCGGGTCCCCTGTCACCAGGCCTGCCCACGCGGCCTCTGCTCGGCTGTCTGCTCCTGCCCCTCCCGCCGCCCCAGGCGGTCAGCCTCCACCCCGCCCTGGACCCCGGGACAGCCCCCCCGGGCAGGGTCCTACCCCCTCACCAGCCTGACCACACCCGCCCTCTGTTCAGAGCGCCTCAGCTGCTGTGGCCAGGCCTGCCCAGAGTGGCCCCTGCCGCCCTCTCCCAGACCCTGCAGCCTGCTGCCCCCTGCTCTGCCCATGGCCCTGTGGACACTCCCCTCCTCAGGCCAGGGGGCCCCATGCACATCCTTCTGTGGGTGACCCCTGGCTCACTGTCACTAGTGAGCACCCCCGCGTGGACGCTCCGTGAGCCGGGCCCCCGAGCTGGGGCCTGGCAGGGTCCCTGCACACGTCGACGCTCAGAGCAAGTATGTGGATGCAGCCCCCGGGCCCTAATGGGTCAGAAGCGCGGCTGCTCTGAGTTCATCCCTCAGTGGGGTCCTAACCTTTCATCCTGTGGGGTGCTTCTGCCTCTGTTGGGCAGCTCACTGCAGGGCGGGCTCACTTGGGGGGTGGCGTCCCCTTGCAGACCTCCGTCTGCCCTCCTGAGGCCAGAATCTTTGTATCCCAGTTGCCTGTGGGGGAAAGGAGGGGTCCCTCCCACTGCCTTCTGCCTGGGATAGGGGATGACGGTCAGCCCGTGACTGTCCCCGGGGGGCGCGGGAACGTCCCAGGTGGTTGGTGGCCTGGGGAGGGGGCCAGGAGGAGGGGGCAGGAAGCTGAGGCCCAGCTGTGAGCCTCTACACGGCTGTGAGCGGGCTAGTGCAGGCGTGCCTTTGTCTACACAGACGGCAGGGCCTGGGTGAGGGGAGTAGAGGGGCTTCTGCAGCAGGAGGGTGGTGGGCCAGGGCAGCCAGCTGGTGGGGAGGGCCGGGCGGCCAAGGACGGTCCAGGGGGATACAGGCTGGGAGGCCATCGGGGTGGGTGGGGCAGAGAGGTGAGGGGCAGACCTGGGCATCTTTCCGGGGCTGAGACCAAGCTCCCTAGACTGAAGGGAAGCTGGACCCTGAGGGAGCAGAGGGGCGGGGGCTCGGGGCTGGTGGGGGTGCTGGGCCCATGGGTGTGAGATGGAGTGAACTTGGGGGTGAGGGGTGGCGGGCCCCTGGGAATCGGGTGGAGGAGGCTGGGCGGAGCCACACTGGGAGGCGGCCCGGGGTGCGGGCTCACCCTCGGGATGGGTCTGGGGTCTGCCCCGGGAGGCTCATGGCCCTCCCACATGCAGCAGTGCCTGCAGGTGCCCTCCGGGGCATGGCCTGGGGGTGCGGCCTGGGGGCTGCTGGGCTGGGGTGTTCTCCAGCTGAGGGGCATGGGGAGGGACCCAGGGGCACGCCTGTCCTCGCAGACGATGAGCCAGTCCCTCCACTGGCTCCCTGCACCAGGACCCTGGTTTACCCTGAGGACCCCCCGCCATCGGTCCTGCCCCAGGTCGGCTGTCTCGGCGGCCCCTGGCCCTCCTGGCCCTCCGGCCTCTGCAGCCCTGCGGGCTGGTCTCTACAGTCACGGCCTTAGGGCCGCTTCCAGGGCTTAGGTCCCAGCCCCCCTGCTCTGCCAGCACTTGTGTCCCTGTGGCCTCGAGGGTGACGTGGTCACCACCCTGAGGGGGCAGACCAGCAGGGCCCCCTCGGTGGATGCCGATGGGAATGGTCTTGCTCTGAAGGTGCACGAGTCTTTGGGAAGAAGGCTGGATGCGGCCCCCACTCAGGGCCTCAGTGCCGCCCCCGTGCCACCCAGGCTACCAGGGCTGAGCCCCTGCAGGCCTCGCCGGCTCTCGCCCCCTTAGCAGGAGGCGCCACCAAGGAGCGGGCAGGGGCCTCCCAAAGCGTGCCATCCTGGCTGAGGGCCGAGTGTGGGCCAGGCTCCCGCTTGGCGGGGGCCCGGGTTCCGTTTGGGGTGGGGGAGCCCCCACCATCCGCCCCAGCTGCGCCCCAGCAGCGCGGCTCCTGCAGCTGATGCGGCTCCAGGCAACCCGGAGTAAGAAGGCGCCTGGCTTCCCTGCCGGCTGGACGCTTTCCGAATGGATGACGAATGTGTTTTAATTCGTCCCCACTTGGCATGGAATCCCCACCCCCACCTCGAGAAACTGGGTCGCCAGCAAAAGCGTGCGGGGCTGACTCCAGCTCCCCGGCCTTCCTGCACGAGGCCCCTGTTCTTGGTAGCACGCTGACGGCCCCTGCGGGGCTCAGGGCGGTCCAGGGATGGCCGGGCCTTGGGGAGCTGCAGGGCAGCCCAGGAACGCAGCTCTCCACCCCCAGAAGGGGGTCATCTCCACTCCTGCCTCTTGGGGAGATGACGGTGGGGTGCAGAGTCGGGGGGCTTGTGGAGACCACTGGGGATGCTGGAGCTGAGCCTCCCCTGCCAGGTGCTGAGACCTCTCTGGGCTGGGCTCCCTCCCTGTGGGCAGGATGGGCGTGTCCCGGGGGTGACTGCACCGGTCTCAGATGTGCCAGTGTTAGGGAGACCACGTGTTCCTGGTGCCCACTGGCTTCTGGGGCCGCGCCCTTGGCTCTGGAGGGTCCCTGAGCCTCCTTCCCGCCTCCTTGGCTAAAGGATTGTCCAGGTTCATCAGCAGGTGACGGGCAATCCTCCACAATGGCCGTGTGCTTGGAGGCAGGGCCGTTGCTCAGCGGCCCACGGCACAGCTGGGGCTCCAGGCAACCCGGAGTAAGATGGTGCCTCTGCCCTCTGAGCCAAGGCAGGTCACCCTCCCCCCCCACTGCCAGAGCCTCAGTCTCCCCTCTGGGGACTGAGAGGCAGAGGCTGAACAAACAGCCTTGTGTGGGCTTGGGCGAATGGGGCATGTGAAGGGCGAGCTGATCGGACAGGAAGGAGAAACGGGGGGCTGGGCCGTGGGTGAGGGCCGAGGCCTCTAGAGTTCTTGCGGGCAGCCTGAGCTGGGTGAAGCTGAAAGCCCTCACTATTTGGGTCCTTGAATCTTCCTTGGTGGAGGGAGGGGCAAGTGGGGGCCCCAAAGTGTCGGTGGAATTGTCCTCAGCAGGGTCTGTGGGCTCAAGGGCTCTTGTCTCCTGAAGATTCTCAGTGGGCTTGTGACCCTGGGACCTTGGGGAGACCCTAAGGTCGGGGTTGGGGCTGGGAGCTGTGCAGACCTCAGACTCCCCCACGGGCATCCCCGATCAACACCCTTAGGACGGCAGGGCTGCTGGGTTCCAGGGACTTAACCACGCCTGGCTCCTGGCTCTGCCCAGCAAACAGCCCTGCTCTCCCAGGCCCGCTGCCCCAGGGCCTCCTGTCTCGGCTCCCAGCCTCTGTACACCTGCTTTTTTGCATCTCAGGTTAGGCCTCCACTTGTGTGTGGGGTGTGTTCATCGTCCAGGCATATGCCCACTCATCCAGCCAACCACCCATCTTTCCATCCATCTATCCATCCCCTTGTTCTACAAATACTCTCCTTGAGAAAGTCACACAGTTGGTTTAAAGCTAGGAGCAGGCAGGCAGGGAGAGATCCGGAGGGGAAAACCAGTTTCTGCTCTCATGGAGCCGAAGGGTGACGATGGGTAAGCCCTCTGCATCCGTGGAGTGGAGTGGGCAGGGTGAGGAAGCTCAGCTGCTCAGACCACCAGAGCTTACCTGTTGGGAGCGGGGGTGATCAAGGAAGTCTTTCTGGAGGACAGGCAGCCCGGCTGAGATCCTGGAGGCCTGTCTCACGGGCCGAGCAGTTCTCCCCACGTGTCTCCTGATAGGGGTGGGGGAGGCAGCTCACAGACGTCCGCATTGCCTGCCCACACGGGTGGGGCCCCCAGCCTGCCCACGAGCCATCTGCCGGCTCCTGCCTTCTCCTAGCGACGTGCTGGAGCCCGTGGGCTGCCTGGCTCCCGCATGGTTGCTAGCTGCACATGTGGGCCTTGGAAGTCCAGCCGCACAAATGCCCAGGGGTGCTGCGCCCTAGAGGAGAAGGCGCTGGGCCCGGAGAGCCAACGGGGAGGGAGGGATGGCCCTCCTGGGGCCCGGCGCTTCACTGCACGGTGCTCCCGGGTCCAGCGCCAAGTCCCTTCGTCAGGACCTTCCTGGGGGGCGGCCAGGCGGTGGTCACTGCTGGTAACAGAGGCTCAAGGGAGGCGGTGCTCCACCCCAGGGCACAGAGCCCCCGGCAGGGCCAAGCCCTCTCCTCCGTGGTGTGTGGCCCACCAGGAGTGCCCCCAGCAGTGTCACAGCCAAGGGTCTCCGGCCTCGCTGACTGTCCCCTGGGGGCCTTTCGTCTACAGCAGGGGACCAAGCAGAGCCTCGGCACCTTCGTGGAGCTGAAAGTCTTTGCGGGGACACAGAGAAGGAAACAGCCTTCTCTGGTTGGGTCGCCGAGGGACCCAGGAGAGGAGGGCGGTGGGTCTCACTCAGGGATGGGTATTCCTGGAGTTTCTGGAGCATCCGTGGGTTGTGGCAGAAAAGGAAGAAAGTGAAGGCTCCATGAGGAGCCTCTGCTCTGATTGGTCAGCTCTGTCTTTTCTCAGAAGCAAAACCAAAGCCCGGGCTTTCTTTCACTCACCGACTCTGCCCGCTGCACTCTTTGTCGTTGAATTTGACCACGGCGGCGTCGGGCTCACGGGCACCCTGCGGTGCTCTCAGCTCAGTCCAGGTCAGCCGCTCAGTCGTGTCCGACTCTCTGCGACCCCATGAACCGCAGCACGCCAGGCCTCCCTGTCCATCACCAGCTTCCAGAGTTCACTCAGACTCATGTCCATCGAGTCCGTGATGCCATCCAGCCATCTCATCCTTGGTCGTCCCCTTCTCCTCCTGCCCCCAATCCCTCCCAGCATCAGAGTCTTTTCCAATGAGTCAGCTCTTCTCATGAGGTGGCCAGAGTACTGGAGTTCAGCTTTAGCATCATTCCTTCCAAAGAAATCCCAGGGTTGATCTCCTTCAGAATGGTCTGGTTGGATCTCCTTGCAGTCCAAGGGACTCTCAAGAGTCTTCTCCAACACCACAGTTCAAAAGCATCAATTCTTCGGCGCTCAGCCTTCTTCACAGTCCAACTTTCACATCCATACATGACCACAGGAAAAACCGTAGCCTTGACTAGACGGACCTTAGTCGGCAAAGTAATGTCTCCACTTTTGAATATACTATCCACGTTGGTCATAACTTTTCTTCCAAGGAGTTAAGTGTCTTTTAATTTCATGGCTGCAGTCACTGTCTGCAGGGATTTTGGAGCCCAGAAAAATAAAGTCTGACACTGTTTCCACTGTTTCCCCATCTATTTCCCATGAAGTAATGGGACCAGATGCCATGATTTTCCTTTTCTGAATGTTGAGCTTTAAGCCAACTTTTTCGCTCTCCTCTTTCACTTTCTTCAAGAGGCTTTTAAGTTTCACTTTCTGCCATAAGGGTGGTGTCATTTGCATATCTGAGGTTATTGATATTTCTCCAAGCAATCTTGATTCCAGCTTGTGTTTCTTCCAGTCCAGCGTTTCTCATGATGTACTCTGCATATAAGTTAAATAAGCAGGGTGACAATATACAGCCTTGACGTACTCCTTTTCCTATTTGGAACCAGTCTATTGTTCCATGTCCAGTTCTAACTGTTGCTTCCTGACCTGCATACAGGTTTCTCAAGAGGCAAGTCAGGTGGTCTGGTATTCCCATCTCTTTNAGGATTTTTGCATCTATGTTCATCAGTGATATTGGCCTGTAATTTTCTTTTTTTGTGGCATCTTTGTCGGGTTTTGGTATTAGGGTGATGGTGGCCTCATAGAATGAGTTTGGAAGTTTACCTTCCTCTGCAATTTTCTGGAAGAGTTTGAGTAGCATAGGTGTTAGCTCTTCTCGAAATTTTTGGTAGAATTCAGCTGTGAAGCCGTCTGGCTGGGTGAGCTATGGATTTAAATGTGTTACATATATATGGAATTTAGAAAGATGGTAATGATGACCCTGTATGTGAGACAGCAAAAGAGACACAGATGTATAGAACGGACTTTTGGACTCTGAGGGAGAGGGAGAGGGTGGGATGATTTGGGAGAATGGCATTGAAACATGTATACTGTCATGTAAGAAATGAAGCGCCAGCCTGTGTTCGATACAGGATACAGGATGCTTGGGGCTGGTGCACGGGGATGATCCAAAGAGAGGATATGCGGTAAGAGGTGGGAGGGGGATTCAGGATTAGGAGCTCATATACACCCATGGCAGATTCATGTCAATGTATGGCAAAACAAATACGGTAAAGTAAAATAAAGATAAAATTTTTTTAATGTGATAAAAAGCTACTTTTTAATATGAAATGTTATCATCCATTAAAATAAGTCAAAAATCCTGCTGGGTTTTGTAATGTGTTCTGCAGTATGAGTGAAAATAAATCATACCCCTCCCCCCCCCAAAAAAAAAACCTTTTCAATCATTGTTCCTTTAAAAAATGGTTCAAATTTTAAAGCTTTATATATGAATCTTCTAAAAATATTTTAAAGCATCCCAACTGGGAAAGCAATTTCATGCTTGCTTTTTAAAGAATCTATTCAAAGAACTCATTAAAAACATTCATTTAAATGATCTCGTGTATGTTCATTATGCTATGTCCTTTGGGAGGGGAAAAAAACTATGAACTACTGCCAGAAAGCAAATGAAGGGAATAAATGTTAAATGTAAAAGGTTAGTCCTTCATTAAAATTGTTTAAATAAGCAGCAACTCCCCCTTTACTCTTGTAAACTCTCCAAGAAACATTTGTATACATTTAAGACAGCAAATTAAAAGCAGAGACAACTAAAAAAAATCTATAGGTCAGTTCATGAGCTGTTAATTTGGATAATTTTTTTTTTTTCATTTTAGGTTCTAGGTTATTGAAGCGGACACAGTCTGCCCACATAATGTTAGGTATTTTTGGAAACATAAATCTGAATATCATGGGGGTCCTGTAAATGGCAGATTTTAGAAACTTAGAGCATCTATATTTTACTTAAATTTTCTTGCGTACTATATATACTTTCAGGCTTAACTTTTTCACTCTTAACTTTTGACAACAGTCTTTAGGGTGTGAAAGGTCTTGATGAGGGAGACATGAATAATATAAAATAGATTGATTTACCTTTTAGGGTAGTAATATGGCATTTCTTCTACCATTACTTCTTGTCTGAGTGTGGAAATCACTGTAACTTTACCTGATTTTGTATATCTCTTAAATGATGTGAGTTCTTGGCAAGCTTTCTTGCTATGTTTTCTGGGGTTGTTGTTTTTGTTGTTGTTGCTTTCCCAGTTGAGTTCAGTTCAATGCTGGTAACTGACAAGGCAGGGTGGACTTAGTATCTCATTCTCTAGCCACTTTTTTCTCAAATATTGTGGTGAAATCTCATTTGTAGACTAAACTGAACTTAAAGGAGCACATATAAGTGACATTCTCAGTGCAACTGAGGGACTCGGGGAAGACATGAACAAATGAGAAGACGTAATCTCAGATGGGAATATTTAAGCTTGGTGAGATGTCATCTCCCCCAGGTTAACATATAAATTCAAAGTGACCCCAAGAAAATCAGCAGTATTTTCCAATAGCTTAAAAACTGATTCCGAAGTTCATATCTTAAAATAAATATGCTATTATATTATTAAAATATTATAAGGGCTTAATAATGAAAACGGTTCATAAATAGAGAAATGAAGCCAAATAAAAACTCTAGGAATAGAACGGAATGCATATATTAAATATATGGTAAGATATCACTCAGGGAAGATGGATCATATAATATAATTGTTAGATAATATAATATCTATCTAAAAATTTCAATAACCTGAATGAGCAAGGAACTAAGAGGAACAATAAAGGGGGTAAGTGTATTGATATTATTTTCCCACATCACATACTCTCTTAATAGAAAAGCTCTACCTCTTGCCACTTAATACAACTGCAATTTTACTTTAACTTTTAAATAGTTCTTTCAGTTTCTTCTACTAGAATATAAGCTACATCAGGAGAGGAACTGTGTTTGCTAATTTGTTTTGTTTTTTTTTAAGAACCTAAATACATTGCCTGATTCATTGTAGAAAATCACTAAATGTTTGTGCATAAATGAAAACTGATATAAAAAAAATCCCATGGACAAAGGAGCATAAGGAGCTACAGTCCACGGGGACTCAAAGAGGTGAGCACAACTGAGCACACACGCCCACAGCTGCAAAATCACAGGGCAGAGTGTCATATCCAGGTCAGCCTGGCTAAAACAGCTGCAGAATCACAGGGCAGAGTGCCTTATCCAGGTCAGCCTAGCTGAAAGAGTCCAAATCTGTGGCGTACTGCTCTACACCGTAGGTTCTCACTGAAGTGTGTTCCACAGGCCAGGAGTTTCAGCATCACACGGACACATAGGAACACTGCAGAATCTCAGTCTTCATCTGAGAAAACTGACCAGAATCTACATTCTTTACATAACTTTACAATTAGACATGAAACTTACTCCACAGAGAAGAAACAAAGACTGAGAGAGAAAGTGGTTTGTCCTGTAATCCATGAACATTTAAGCAAGATGGATCATGTAGCTTACATGTAAATTTCTCAGCAAATACCCTTTACAATGTATTTTTATTTACAGATAGTTGATAGTACTGTGCATGTTAACCCCAAACTCCTTATTTAACCCTCCCCTCCCCTTTTCCACTTCAGTAACCATAAATTTGTTTTTGAAATTTGTGAGTCTGTTTCTATTCTGTAAACTACTTATTTGGATCATTTTTAAATTAGGTTCCACACGTGAGTAATATATGATATTTGTCTTTTTCTGTCTGACTTCCTTCACTTAGTATGACAATCATGACAATCTCTTGGTCCATCCAAGTTGTTGCAAATGACATTTTTCATTAAATTTTATGTCTGAATAATATTTCATTGTATAAATGTACCACATCTTCTTTATTCACTTCTCTGTTGATGGACATTTAGTTTGCCTCCATGTCTTAGCTATTATAAATAGTGCTGCTGTTTGGATATCTGCTGTGGAATTACTGGATCATATGATGATTCTATTTTTAGTTTTTGAGGAACCCTCATATGATTATACATAGTAGTTGTACCAATTTACATTCCCACCAACAGTATAGGAGGGTTCCCTTTCTCCATGCCCTCTTCAGTATCTATTGTTTGTAGACTTTTTGATTATGGCCAGTCTTACTCGTATGAGGTGAAACTTCACTGTAGTTTTGACTTGGATTTCTCTAATAATAAGTGATGTTGAGCATCTTTTCATGTGCTTTTTTGGCATCTGTATGTCTTCTTTGGAGATGTATCTATTAAAATCTTCTGCCCATTTTTGATTGGGTTGTTTGGTTTTTGTATTGATGTAGAGATGCATGAACTGTTTGTATATTTTAGAGTTTAACCTTTGTCGGTTGCATCATTTGCAAGTATTTTCTTCTATTCTATGGGTTGTTTTTTTGTTTTATTTATGATTTCCTTTGATGTACAAAAGTCTTTAAGTTTAATTAGGTCCCATTTGTATTGTTTTGTTTTGTTTTCATTACTCTAGAGGGTGAATCAAAAAAGATATTCCTCCAATTTATGTCAAAGCATTTTGCCTTTGTTTTCTTCTAAATCATTTTACCTTTAGATATTCTAAAAGTATCAACAGTATCAATAGTATCTAACAGTATTAAAACTCAACATTCAAAAAACTAAGATCATGGCATTCTGTCCCATCACTTCATGGCAAATAGATATGGAAATAGTGACAGACTTTATTTCCCTGGGCTCCAAAATCACTGTATATTGTGACTACAACCATGAAATTAAAAGACACTTGCTCCTTGGAAGAAAAGCTATAGCCAACCAACACAGCATATTAAAAAGTAGAGACATTACCTTGCTAACAAAGGTCCATATAGTCAAAGCTATGGTTTTTCCAGTAATCATATATGGATGTGAGAGTTGGACTATAAAGAAAGCTGAGTGCTAAAAAACTGATGCTTTTGAGCTGTGGTGTTAGAGAAAATTCTTGAGAATATCTTTGGCTGCAGGAGATCAAACCAGTCAATCCTTAAAGAAATCAGTCCTGACTATTCATTGGAAGGACTAGTGCTGAAACTGAAACTCCAATACTTTTGGCACCTGATGCGAAGAACCGACTCATTGGAAAAGTCCCAGATGCTGGAAAAGATTGAAGGCAGGGGAAGGGAAGGACAAGGATGAGATGACTGGATGGCATCACTGACTCAATGGACATGAGTTTGAGCAAGCTCTGGGAGTTGGTGATGGACAGGGAGGCCAAGCATGCTGCAGTCCATGGGATCACAAAGAGCTGGACATGTCTGAGTAACTGAAATGACTGAAAATATCAATGTCATAAAGTAATCTAGTTTCCTAGATGGTTAAAAGTCTTGAGCATTTTTTCATGTGTGTATTTGCCCTCTATATTTCATCTTTGGTAAAATTTTTGGTCAAGTCATTTGCCCATATTTAAATTGAGTTGGTTGATTTCTTATTGAATTTTGAGAGATTTTTGTATATTCTGGATACACATCTATTTCAGATAAGTAACTGGCAAATATTTTCCTCAGTCTGTGACTTGCTGTTTTGGTCCTTTAATTGTGTCTTTTGAAAAGCAAATGTTTTTGATTTTGATTAAACCCATTCTTTCCCCTCTACCTTGGTTTCAGTTCAGTTCAGTCACTCAGTCATGTCCGATTCTTTGCGACCCCATGGATTGCAGCACACCAGGCTTCCCTGTCCATCACCAACTCCCGGAGCTTGCTCAAACTCATGTCCATCAAGTCAGTGATGCCATCCAGCCATCCCATCCTCTGTTGTCCCCTTCTCCTCCCACCTTCAATCTTTCCCAGCATCAGGGTCTTTTCCAATGAATTAGTTCTTTGCATTAGGTGGCCAAAGTATTGGAGTTTCAGTTTCAGCACCAGTCCTTCCAATGAATATTCAGGACTAATTTCCTTGGTGATTGACTAGTTATATCTCCTTGCAGTCCAAGGGACTCTGAAGAGTCTTCTCCAACATCATGGTTCAAAAGTATCAATTCTTCGCCACTCAGATTTCTTTATAGTCCAACTCTCACATTGATGTATGACTACTGGAAAAACCATATCTTTGACTAGATGGATATTTTTTCAGCAAAGTAATGTCTCTGCTTTTTAATATGCTGTCTAGGTGGATCATAGTTTTCTTTCCAAGGAGCAAGTGTCTTTTAATTTCATGACTGCAGTCACCATATGCAGTGATTTTGAAGCCCAAGAAAATAAAGTCTCTCATTGTTTCCACTGTTTCTGCATCTATTTTCCATGAAATGATGGGACCAGATTCCATGATCTTAGTTTTTTGAATGTTGGGGTTTAATCCAGCTTTTTCTCTCTCTTCTTTCACTTTCATCAGGAAGCTCTTTAGTTCTTCTTTGCTTTCTGCCATAAGGGTGGTGTCATATGTGTACCTGAGGTTATTGATATTTCTTCCAGCAGTCTTGATTCCAGCTTGTACTTCATCCATCCTGGCATTTCACATGATCTACTCTGCATGTAAATAAGCAGGGTGACAATATACAGCCTTGACGTACTCCTTTCCCAATTTAGAACCAGTTTGTTGTTTCCAACTGAACACACACACACACTCACAGAAAGAATATAAAAAAGACTTCTGAAAATTAATAATTGAGTAAAAAGCAACAATTAAAATGTGATAAAAGATTTGAAACATATTTACAATAGGAGTTATATAAATGACCAAAAAGTAGATGAAAATATGTTCAACATTGTTTATCAGAGAAGTCCATATCCAAATCATGCCAAAATGCTGAAACACAATTATATTCTTTCTAGAATATCTAAAATTAATATGACTTATAATACTAAATGTTAGTGGATATGTATAGCAACTTGGTCAGTTACATATAAAAAGTTAATACATGTGTACCCTATCAGTCAGTAATTCTACTCCTAGGTATTTATCCAAGATAAAAGATTTTATATAACCACAAAGATATTAATGGAAGTTTTATTCAAAATATGAATAATGCAAATACCCTCAAAATTGAATGAATGAAGAAATTGTGACAGAGACATATAACTGAATGCTACTCAGCAAAAACAAAACAAAACAAAAGTTGTTGGTGATTTTCAGTTGCCTGATCATGTTCCACACTTTGTGACTACATGGACTGTAGCACACCAAGCCTCCCTGTCCTTCACCATCTCCTGGAGTTCAAAATGTAATGAGTAAAGAAATTGTGATCAAGCCATATAATTGAATGCTACTCAGCAAAAATAAAACAAAACAGAAGTACTGGTACATATAACAACATGAATAAATCATGTAATTATTATGCTGAACATAGTAAAACAGATTATAAAGGATGTATATTCAATTTTTGGTTTTATATAAAGTTTAAGAATAGCCAAATAGAGCTATGATGATAGAAATCAGGACCCTTGTTCCTTTGCGAACAAGGATAGATTGTAAGAGGGCAGCAATGAATTTTGTAGAGTGATAGGAATGCCCTGCATCATAATTGATGGTTACACAGGTGTATATACTTATGAAAATCCTGTGAATTATTATCTATGTATTTCAGTGTATATTCAAAAATAATCATTCCACAACTGTTGTAGACAGAGCCTTAAGTGCCCTCAGACAGATACCTTCTGATAATCATCATCAATAATTTGGAAAATGGGAACTGAAAGATAAACTTTCTAATGGCTAAGGGAAGTCTCTTGCCACAATGTGAGCTTCGTCATTTATATTCAATTCTCTTATAAAATAGAGAAAAAGAAGTCAATAGTTTATATAACTTCTCAGATGGAATAAGCAGTTGTTAAGACATCTTTTTTCCCCTAAAACAGACAACAGCACCGCTCTCTTTAACCTGTCTGAGAGAAGCAACATTCTTGACCTGCTAAAATTAAGTTGTTGCTTTGAAAGCACCACTTCATATTTGGAAAATGGGAACTGAAAGATAAACTTTCTAATGGCTAAGGGAAGTCTCTTGCCACAATGTGAGCTTAGTCATTTATATTCAATTCTCTTATAAAATAGAGAAAAAGAAGTCAATAGTTTATATAACTTCTCAAATGGAATAAGCAGTTATTAAGACATCTTTTTTTTCCCTAAAACAGACAACAGCACTGCTTTCTTTAACCTGTCTGAGAGAAGCAATATTCTTGACCTGCTAAAATTAAGTTGTTGCTTTGAAAGCACCACTTCACAGTGATCAAGATGTTGGTGAATATAACGGAGAAATTTTCCTAGATCATCGTACAAATACTATCACTGTCTTAATCTACCATTAACAACTAGTTGGCTGCTTCAACTCATCTAAGTGTATAACTACCTCCTAATCTCACTGGGCCCATATCTGCAATAATATGGTATTTTCTATCACATAAGACAAATCAGTATCCTGATACTGTCATTGACCATATCTCCCAGTTATTCTTTCCCCCTCTTTTCTATTATATTCAGAAGCAAGTCAGTTGTTTTGTCTAAGGCCAACTTTTCCAGCTGTGTGGTGTTTCTTTCACTCTCACACTCTGTGTTAGTTTAAATTTCTTTTCTCTATATTGTATCTGAATTATTTGGTTGCTGCTTTTTATCTCTTTGGCAGGGTGATGATAATAAAACTTTTCTATTATTACCTTTTCTTCAATAAGAGTTTTAGCTGCAACTCCTAAATGTGTTTTTAGCATTTGCTGGAGTGGTTACAAAATGCATCTTTGCATTGGGCGGAGCGTTTGTGTCCCCCCTAAAATTCATATATTGAAACTGTAATCCCTATGTGAATATATTCAGAGGTGAGGCGTTTGGGATGTAATTAGTTCATGAGGGGAGCTCTCATGCATAGGATCAGAGACTTTATAAGAAAATAGCTGGAAAGCTAGCTAAATCTTTCTGCTGTGTGAGGTTACAGGAAAAGCTGGCAATCTGTGATCTGGAGAAAAGGTTCTAACACTGGAACCTGACCAGTTAGACTTCTGGAAATGTGAGAAGTAAATTTCTCCTGGTTATAAACCACCCTGTCTATGTCACTTTGTTGTAACAGACTGAATGGATAAAGACAACCCTAAAATTGTTACATCCTTCAAATTCACATTGTACCACTTTCCATTTCCCACCCGACACCTGACAAGTCCCACCTCCCGCTTCATAAGTCACTCTTGACACATATCAGAGCCTCCTGATAACGTCCTCCCATGCATGGCCTCTCCTCCTTTGTGCTATTGTTGTGTTACTATTTTTGTTTCTACATATATCAAAGACCCCATCTTATAGTGTTATTCTTTTTTTAAAATATTCATTTTTTCCTTGTAAAGAACTCAAGAGAAGAAAAATAATCTCCATATACCCACATATGTATAATTTCTGAGCCTCTCCATTCCTCCTTCAAGATTTGCGTTTTCATATGCGGTCATTTAATTTTTTGTAAGATTCTTTTCCCTTTGTTTTTGAACCTAGTTAAAATAGCTACTTTAAAATTCTTGCCTGCTAATTCCACGTGTGTGTTATCTCTCTATTTCCTTTCCAATGACTCTGCTACGGTTTTTCAAGTCAAGATTTTTCACTGGAGTCGTATTCTTTCCTGAATTGGCACTGATTGGGGATTTCCATCTTATTAATAGCTGTTAAACTGTGAAGCTCACCCACGGCTATCCCTTTGTACCAAGTGCCAACTTACCTCAACTTTTTGCCTATTTTGATTCATTCCCTGGTGCCTCTGGTGAGGTTTGTTGTTGTTGTTGCTATTGTTAATTTGTCTTGAATAAAATTGCCTCATGAAATATCAGTGTTGGGTTTCTGCCACTCAACAGGGGTCCCACCAATGAGTTTAGAGAATTAAGACAAGGTCAAGTCATTCCTTTGCTTACAGACTGGTGAGCGATTCGCATCGTAAGACTCCCTCCAATTTGCTTATTTTTGGAAATCAGTTTCAACTTCTGTGCCTTCACCTCCACCCACAAACCAAGTGTTCTCATGTAATCTTACTTATTCTAACTATGTTCTTACTACATAGAGTTGTAATTATTTGCTTATTTGCCATGTGTATCCATTAGAACTCCTATTGCCAGGTGTATTTATGATTCTTTGTTTTCACAACAGCTTGTACAAAGTTTGGTTCTTGGTTCTTGGATTGATAACTAAGCACATGTTACAACTTCTTTTGCCCTTTGTCTTTATTAAAAATGGAAATCAATCAGAAAAGCAATTAAAGCAATTACCAGTGCAGCTAAGTAACCCTAGCTAATAAGCAGGTCAGAGAGAGAGATAAGAAAACTATAGAAAAGTAATCTATACAGTTATAAGAACTTGTAACCATGTGTATTTGCCCCAGCATGTAGTTGTTTTTCACTCACTGGTGAACATTGCCAAAATCTATTAATACACTTTTAATTACATAATTATAATATTTCAATATCTTTACCTAAAACAGTTTTCTAACAGTCCTAGAGTTGGTCTGAATTTGGAGAGATGTTAGGAATTTCTGATTGCTCCACTCTGAAAATAACAATGATAATACACTCATGGTTCAGTTCATGCCAGAGGGAAGCATCATATTTCAGGTTCAAGTTCAAGTGATATAAGTCATCTGGGAGGAGAAGCAAGATAGCAGAGGTTGGCAGAGCATGACTGTAAGTTGAGAGAAGGGCACTGATGAGCTAAGAAGTCACACACATCTCTCCTTTAAGGGCGGGAGGAGAGGAGTGGGGAACGAGGCTGCTCCAGAGGGAGAATGTGCACCCTGTAAAGGCATCCAGCTGCATCTGTCATTTATCAGTGTTGGGTTTCTGCCACTCAACAGGGGTCCCACCAATGAGTTTAGAGAATTAAGACAAGGTCAAGTCATTCCTTTGCTTACAGACTGGTGAGCGATTCGCATCGTAAGACTCCCTCCAATTTGCTTATTTTTGGAAATCAGTTTCAACTTCTGTGCCTTCACCTCCACCCACAAACCAAGTGTTCTCATGTAATCTTACTTATTCTAACTATGTTCTTACTACATAGAGTTGTAATTATTTGCTTATTTGCCATGTGTATCCATTAGAACTCCTATTGCCAGGTGTATTTATGATTCTTTGTTTTCACAACAGCTTGTACAAAGTTTGGTTCTTGGTTCTTGGATTGATAACTAAGCACATGTTACAACTTCTTTTGCCCTTTGTCTTTATTAAAAATGGAAATCAATCAGAAAAGCAATTAAAGCAATTACCAGTGCAGCTAAGTAACCCTAGCTAATAAGCAGGTCAGAGAGAGAGATAAGAAAACTATAGAAAAGTAATCTATACAGTTATAAGAACTTGTAACCATGTGTATTTGCCCCAGCATGTAGTTGTTTTTCACTCACTGGTGAACATTGCCAAAATCTATTAATACACTTTTAATTACATAATTATAATATTTCAATATCTTTACCTAAAACAGTTTTCTAACAGTCCTAGAGTTGGTCTGAATTTGGAGAGATGTTAGGAATTTCTGATTGCTCCACTCTGAAAATAACAATGATAATACACTCATGGTTCAGTTCATGCCAGAGGGAAGCATCATATTTCAGGTTCAAGTTCAAGTGATATAAGTCATCTGGGAGGAGAAGCAAGATAGCAGAGGTTGGCAGAGCATGACTGTAAGTTGAGAGAAGGGCACTGATGAGCTAAGAAGTCACACACATCTCTCCTTTAAGGGCGGGAGGAGAGGAGTGGGGAACGAGGCTGCTCCAGAGGGAGAATGTGCACCCTGTAAAGGCATCCAGCTGCATCTGTCATTTATGGATCAGGTAAAAGAGGCTTGGGGGGAATAAGAGACACAACTTCATATATTTGATTTGACTTGATTATTTGGAATGACCAGAGGAGTGCTTTGAGATCTCTCCTGTGGTAGGATATTCTAACTGACCCTGTGGTTTTGAAGATGTTTCCCAGTAAAAGTGGGGAAAGCATCACAGCATAAATAGCATCAACCAGGTCACACATGCCTTTAGCATCTGCTTCCTCTTGAGTTGCTCATATCATCAAATAGTTACTAGATAGCAGGAAATTGCAGACTTTACATCAGTTTATGAAAAGATACTTTTTGGTATCCTGAATGTAAATTTGTGAGACCAGTTGTGAGATTATTCTATACGTGTTCATCTGAGGTCTTTGAATTGAATTACTTTAACTTTTTTTTTAGCTGCAAAATGGTGTCATAAAACATACATTTAGATAAATAACATTATGGAGTCTGCACTACATAAATCCCAGTCTGTACTGGGATTCTGCCCATTCTTTTCACATACTGCCAAAGAAGTAGGGTTCTCAGGATTTAGTATTATTCATTTCAAGGATTTTATAGGAATTATCAGCCAAACTACTGCCCATGATTCCCAAAATGTTTTACCTTATCATATCAACAGGTTGAAAGTCACTGGAGTTAGTAGTTGACTTCATTTAGACATCAAGTAAAACTTGAAAATCTGAATAGGGTAAGAATGTCATTTACATTCAATATAATCATGGTAAAATCCATTGCTTTGCTCTCAAAATGTAGCCCATGTCAGCAATTCTGAGAATTCAGAAGTTTTGACTGAGGCAGGAAGAGGAAAGAATAGTTTAATATAGGGCTGTGAACAACATAAGCTAACCCGAAATCACCTTTATGTTAATTCTGAGAAGTCAGGAGGCAGCAAGAGGATAGTGTTTGCCTAAGTGATGGGTTGACTGTATACAGCTTCTCCATCTTTGGCTGCAAAGAATATAATCAATCTGATTTCGGTGTTGACCATCTGGTGATGTCCATGTGGAGTCTTCTCTTGTGTTGCTGGAAGAGGGTGTTTGCTATGACCAGTGCATTTTCTTGGCAAAACTCTATTAGTCTTTGCCCTGCTTCATTCCGCATTCCAAGGCCAAATTTGCCTGTTACTCCAGGTGTTTCTTGACTTCCTACTTTAGCATTCCAGTCCCCTATAATGAAAAGGACATCTTTTTTNGAGTCTTCTCTTGTGTTGCTGGAAGAGGGTGTTTGCTATGACCAGTGCATTTTCTTGGCAAAACTCTATTAGTCTTTGCCCTGCTTCATTCCGCATTCCAAGGCCAAATTTGCCTGTTACTCCTGGTGTTTCTTGACTTCCTACTTTAGCATTCCAGTCCCCTATAATGAAAAGGACATCTTTTTTGGGTGTTAGTTCTACAAGGTCTTGTAGGTCTTCATAAAACCGTTCAACTTCAGCTTCTTGAGCATTACTGGTTGGGGCATAGACTTGGATAACTGTGATATTGAATGGTTTGCCTTGGAAACGAACAGAGATCATTCTGTTGATTTTGAGACTGCATCCAAGTACTGCATTTGGGACTCTTTTGTTGACCATGATGGCTACTCCATTTCTTCTGAGGGACTCCTGCCCGCAGTAGTAGATACAATGGTCATCCGAGTTAAATTCGCCCATTCCCGTCCACGTTAGTTCGCTGATTGGGGTGCTCTAGGGTTTCGTAAAGAACACACAGCAGAGGGCGAGCAGCGCCCTTGGGAGGGACCACCTGCTTCGGGAGCGGCTCTGAGAAGCTGCTTGGAGCAGAAAATGTTGGCACGGAAGTGTGCAGGTGAGCCTTTGGCAGGAGTGGGTGTCTCCTGGGCCTCGGGAAGGATGGGGGTCCCCGGGAGCTGAGGCTGGGTTCAACCCCCGCAGCTCGTGTCAACCAGTTTGATGTGGCCCTTGGAGGGGCCAGGAGCCCCCACGTCTGGGTCCCTCTGCTCTGGGCCAAGCCCCGTGATCCCTAACCCCAAGTCCTCCAGGCTCAGAGGGCTCGCTGGCTAAGGCACAGGCCAGTAGGCAGGCCTGCCATTCGTCATTCTCACCCCCGGGGTCCTCCCTGTACAAAGGCACCTGCTTCATCGAAGGCTGAGGCTGTCCACAGTGGCCACTGGTCATGCGGCCCCTCACCGGTCTGTGCATTAGGGCTTGGCTGGGCCCACTGCCTGCAGATGCCCCCAAACATCCCTGTGCCCAGCGTGTGCCTGGGGCACAGTAGGTGCAGGGTGTGGCTCTGCATGGACGGGAGGGGTGGACCAGCCCCTCAGACTGGCCCCTCCTGCTGTGTCTGGCCTGGCGATGCCCTGGGTGGGCGAGTCTGGTTGTTAGCCCTCCCCCCCTGCCCAGCTCAGCAGGTTGAGGCAGGCTGGGGCAGTCCTGAGGCTGGGCATCCAGGGCAGGGGCTGGGGAAGACCTTGGCGGCCCCCTGGGGGAGGCTGGGAGGACCCACTGCAGGCTCCTGCTTGTGGAAGCCACAGAGCCTCAGGACTCCTGGTCCTTCCTGCAGAGCAGGGAGGGGCCGGCTCAGCACCCCCCATCCCCAGGCCACAAGCTGCTGTGTCTCTCCAGGGTTTGCTGTGTCTCTACCCCACTCCCTGCCTTCCTTGTGTGTGCAAAGATGATGCACCCTTCTGGGTGCAGGTGGTGTGGGGCTCATGAAGAGTGGGGCAGGTTTGGGGTTTACACAGGCTCAAACCTGTCTCCACCACAGGGTCCTGGGGCCTAGGCAAGTAAGGGGACCTCTAGGACCTCAGGCTTTTCCTCTGGGTGCTGGAGACTTGAAGGGTCCCTCTCTGAGCCAGGATTGCTGGGGGCCTGTCCCCCAACAAGGGGCTGACCTCCTGGACTCTCCCCTGGGCAGAGCTCCTGTCCTCACAGCTAGACAGTCATATTATCTTATTCTATCACTTTGGTCTATAAAATGCCCGTCTGTACCCAGTAAAATTCTGGCTCAGCAGGTGCTGGCTTCTGCTTCCCTTTTTAGTAGTGAAATATGGTGTTTAAACATTTCATGGTCTGGTGGTAAATGTTTATGAGAGAGGCCCATTGGCTGGAGGTCAGTGGCTTGGTGGGGTTTGTCTCTCCTGGGAGCCAGAGAAGCCAGGGAGAGCCGGGAGACCATTTGTCCCGAGAGCGCCGCCTGTGGGACCCGACCCTGCGGACCAGGCAGAGGTGGGGGCCAGGCCGGGAG
Source organism: Oreotragus oreotragus (assembly GCA_006410675.1). Classification (NCBI taxonomy): domain Eukaryota; kingdom Metazoa; phylum Chordata; class Mammalia; order Artiodactyla; family Bovidae; genus Oreotragus; species Oreotragus oreotragus. The sequence continues at coordinate 64,204 of SJYX01001743.1, forward strand.
TCGGAGGGGAGGTCAGGCTGGTCCTTTTGTGATAGCGGCTGTGTGCTCAGGTAAAGATGCTGCTGATGACGAAACAACATTCCCGAGAGCCTGGCGGAGCCCCTCCCTTCGCTCTGGGCCTCCAGACTCTCCCCGGCTCCTGATCCAGCCCAGAGCTGGCGACCCCAGGGGCACGGGGGGATGCCCAGCTCTCCGTGGGGCTCTGTCCTTCCACTGGGCTTGTACCCTCTGCGCTCTTGTCCTGCTGGCCCTGCCCTGACCAGTCTCAGAGAATCCTGGGTGGGCCTCCCACCTGCAAACAGCCTTACAGCAAGAGTACAGGCAGGCCTTTCCTAGTGACGAGTGGGGACTGAGCCTGGAAGGTGAGGCCCAGTGGGTATGGCGCCCTCCCGTTTCCTGTCTCCCCTTAAACACAGGAATGACGTTGATGATGCTGGCGCTCCCACCGAGACGCGGGCCCAGCTCAGCGCCCCTGCTTCAGGCTCAGGGCTCACTTGGGGTCCCAGTGGATATCTGCCCAAAGCCTTAGCGTTCCCCTCTGCTGCTCCCCAGATCTAGACACAACCTATGAAACCACAGTTTCCGGGACCCTGCACACGAGGCCAAGGAGGACAGGATCACTGAGAGGTGGAGATGAGCAGGGTGAGCCCCACAGCTGCTCCCAGCTTGTGGCCAGGAGGGGGCCACAGGAGGATCCTGAGGAAGCCCTGGGTTCAGGAACCCAAGAGCCCAGGGAAACCAAGGCATTTAGGGTCACAGGGCAGAGCCTCAGAGGAGAGAGCTGGTGAAGATTTGGACCCCCACATATTCATGTCACAAGTGAGGAGGGTTCCTGAAGTTTAAGAGAGGACCAGCCACCCAAAATGATGAGAGGAAACAGTCCTCAGGCTGACAGAGCTGGGAGGAGGTGTCCTTCCCACCAGCCAGGAGAGAAACCATGATTTGTGGGTCCCTGGGGGGAGCGCTCAGCAGGGTCTGCCCTCAGTTATGAGGAATAACTAAAACCAGGTTAGCCACTGTCTGGTCCTGCATAATGAAGCTTAAAAACAAGACCCAGGAGGTTAAAACTGTTTCAAAATAAATTCATCCACAAACAAAGCTCTGAAGAATTGATGCTTTTGAACTGTGGTGCTGGAGAAGACTCTTGAGAGTCCCTTGGACAGCAAGGAGATCAAACCAGTCAATCTTAAAGGAAATCAACTATGAACTGTGGAACTCTGTCACTGGAAGGACTGATGCTGAAGCTCAAGCTCCAATACTTTGGCCACCTGATGCAGAGTTGACTCATTGGAAGGATGCCAATGCTGGGAAAGATTGAAGGCAGGAGGAGAAGGGGACGACAGAGGATGAGATGGTTGGATGGCATCACTGACTCGATGGACATGAGTTTGAGCAAGCTCTGGAAGGTGGTGATGGACAGGGAAGCCTGGCGTGCTGTGATCCATGGGGCTGCAAAGAGTCAGACACGACTGAGCGTCTGAAAGACAAAACATCAGACAAAGATCAAGACTACTCACCTGAGTAAGAAAGACTCAGCCCCCAACAAAGTGAATGTCACAAGGTTGGACGTTCCGCAGATAATTACCCGGAACACAACAAGCAGGAAAATATGACCCTCGAGGAGGAGAAAAGTCGGTTAATTGAAGCCGGCTCAGAACTAGCACAGATGTTAGATCTGGCAGATGAGGATGTTAAAACAGTTGCCATAACTGTGTTCAAAATGCACACACACAAATTGCACATATTAGTAGACACAGCTCAGTTCAGTTCAGTCTCTCAGTCATGTCCGACTCTTTGCGACCCCATGAATCGCAGCACGCCAGGCCTCCCTGTCCATCACCATCTCCCAGAGTTCACTCAGACTCACGTCCATCGAGTCCGTGATGCCATCCAGCCATCTCATCCTCGGTCGTCCCCTTCTCCTCCTGCCCCCAATCCCTCCCAGCATCAGAGTCTTTTCCAATGAGTCAACTCTTCGCATGAGGTGGCCAAAGTACTGGAGTTTCAGCTTTAGCATCAGTCCTTCCAATGAACACCCAGGACTGATCTCCTTTATGGGAGCTGTACAAGAGACCCAAATCAGACTACTGGAGGTGAAAATGGCAAACTGCAGTGTCTGAGATGAGAATGCACCAGATGGGGTTAAACACCGCAGAAAAAAAAAAGTGAACTTGAAGACACAGCGTTACACGATGTTCAGAGTGAGACACACCGAGGAGAAAACTTCACAGGTGCGGAGAGCGCACAGAGGGCCACGGAGCGAATTTCAGCAGCCCAGTACGTGAGCCCATGGGACCCTGAGGGAGAGAAGGAGAGCGGGGAGACACTGGGAGAAATGACGGCTCATAAACGTTCAAATTTAAATAAAGCTGTAAACCTGCAGAGTCCGGATGCTCAATGAACCCTGAGCACAGACTGCATGAAGAAAACGACAGGAAGGCATGTTTTAATAGAGTCACTCAACACCTGGGGGGACGCAGCCGAAGAAAAAGGACACGCCAGGAAAAGTGGCGAAGGGAGCAGTGGGTTCTCACTGGATCAGCAGGACCTGGGGTAGAGCTTTAAAGTGCTGGGAAAAGAAGCATCAGTCTAGAGTCCTATACCCTACAGAAGCATTTTCCACAAAAACGAAGGTGAAATAAAAGAGTTTCTAAAAATGTATCTAAAAATGTATCGCCAACCATCCACAGGACAAGGAACACTGACGCCTGTTTTTCAGGGATAAGAGATGCAAAACGGAATTATGGATTTACACAGAGGAACAAAGGCCCCCCACAATGGTAATTTCGTGTGTAAACACAGTCTACATCTATTTGCCTGTGATAATGATGTTAGATGCCTTTTACTGAATACTTATTTGCAACCAGCCCTCCACATATTGTACCACATTTCATTTTTTTGTCTCCATTTTGCAGATCAGGAAACTGAGGCGTGGAGAGGTCACATGACCTGGAGGACCCAGCAAAGGCCAGGCATCCACCTGGAGCTGCGTTTGGCTCCTTTCACCCCCTAAGCTGGGTGGCTCACTATTCTTCTTGCCTTAAACCCTTCCTTCCTATTCCTCCCACCCCCTGCCTCATCCGTGCGGCGGCTCCCACCTGCCCCCAGCTCAGTGCCCCGGGGTCCACCGGCGGCAGGCTGGGGGCTGAAGCCCCTCCCCTTCCAGCCCAGCTCTCTGCAGCCCTGATGGAGCTCTCCCGAGTCTCCAAGAGGTGAAGTCTGACAGGGCCGTCGCTGTGGCAACCGGTCATCATTTACTGATAGCCTGAAAACCCACTTGCTCGAATAGCTGGCGATGATCTGCTGATTCTGTTCCCACTGGGGGGCTTGCTGAGTGGTGGGCTCTGCATCAGGTACTCTTGCTTTGACTCGGGGTCGGAGGGGGGGAGCAGGGCAATGTGGGGGGCTGCCCTCTGGCCTGGCTGCCTGCCCCTCACCACGCTCTCTGACACCAGAACCCCCCTTTCCCGCTTCTGCAAGTGCTGAGGCACACCCGGAGTCACTCAGAGCACACTCGACCCCAACCTGCGGGCTGAGTGCTGTCTGTCCCCAGCTTCATTTTTGAATCCCACCAGACAGTCTGGTTTTCTGTACCCCCTACCCAATCCACCGAGCCGATGGTGCCACGTGACTATTTCCCACCTAAACTTAGAAACAAGTGCTTGAGATGAAAGAAGAGTGGCTACTGGTCAGCATCTTGGCCAGAGACGGGCTGGGTGTCTGGCCTTCCAGAGAAGTTTTGATAAAGATAAATACATATGTAGTAGGCTTACTAAACCTTTTAAACCTGTGGTAAAATAAGCTGCAGAGGCCTGGGTTTGGTCCCTGGTTGGGGGACTAAGATCCCGAGGACCATGCCACATGGCCAAAAAAATTGTATTTACCGATCCTGAAACAAACTGTGTAAGAACAAAGGTAACATATACTTAAAACTCATCACTTTCTAATTACTTACTACATTTTATTATCATCTATGCTCTTGAGGTTAATCATGTCTATTGTGTCTGTTGGGTGGAAATATTATATGTAATGTTTTGCTGTCTTGCATCCCTTCCCAACTTCACATTCAGTGACTTAACATTGGTAGATTGAAATCAGCTACGGTGGGAGGATTTATACCATGGGAATTTGCCGGGGTCCAGCCCCGGTGGATCCAGGGTAATTCGAAGGGGAGACAGAATCGGCATCTTAGGAAAAAGCTATTTAATTAGAAGTATAAAGAGAGATTAGAAAGGAATAGTGTAGTAGAAAAATTAGTGGAGAAAAAGAGGCTGAATAACTTGGTTTACGTGGGATAAGAGACAAGAAGCTTGCACCACCTACGTAGGCCACAGGCATCTTTCTGTCCTCCCGAAGGAGAGGAGACACTGAGGCCTCCCCGGTCAGATCTTAGAAGCCCAGGCAAAGTTAGCAGGCTTGGCGAGTACCCATGCTCCAGATGGGAATTCAGCCGGAAAAACGGAGAACAAGAAAGAAATGACACGGGGGAATCAGTCTTTCCAGAAACTGATCCGATTTCTTTATTTTTCAGGTTTGCTTATATACTTTTTGTTATACATAGGGATGAATACAGAGTCACGCGGGGGTCAGCAGACCTGACCCTTGTCACAATCAGGTGCTTCATATAAAATTATACAAAGGTCTTAGGGGTTTTACATCATCTTCTGGCCATGAGGCCTGCTGACATTTTATGGCCCTTTCTGATAACGGTCAGTCAACCAGAAAACTTATTTTTTCCAGGGGTGATTTTTTTCTTAAACTAGGCACCACCCTCTGAAGGCACCAGATAAAGTTGCATTCCTATAGGGTGAAGGTGCAGGGGGTTATAATCAAGAAAAGGAATTTACTTAGCCTAAGATTTAACATGATTAATATCAAAGGTTAATACTTATTTCTCCTATATGCTAGTTATATTCATTATAAGGGCAGGGAATATGGAGATTTAGCAGCAAATATTGGCTCAACAAATGAAAAACCCTTCACCAACATGATTATTATCTTTAGAAAAACCCAGTGCTAACTAAGACTTTCAAAATACTCCAAACTCTCTGTGCTGTTTATGGTTGAGAGGTTGTAAACAATCATGTATGTAGTAGCAAGAGTGTGAATAATCCTGTCACACAAGCTAGTCTGCCAGCAGAGAGGTTTGACCTGAGATACCCTTGTCACGCCCAGGAATTTTTATTAACTGGAGCTGTAGGTTAACTCCTTCTCTGAGAGAGGTGGGGGACAGCCCCTCGTAAAGTCAGAGGTGTAGATGAGAGCATAAAGCAGTAAAGTAGGCAGACTCTGGTTTTGGGGGTAGATGCTCGGGAACAGGGGGTTTCCTGAGGCTCGATCCCGCCTTTGCATAGGCCAAAGCCTCCTTCCTCGTGACCTTTGCCACTGGCGGAGTTCCTCACGCTGGCTCCTGGCACTTTCCCCTCAACCCCTCTTCTCCTCCACTCTGCCAGTTCTCAGAAACAGCAGATTGAAAAGACCTGCAAGATTTCACACCCCGTGTTGTGAGATTCCACACAGGACACGTGAAGATGAGTTTCAGGTATACCAGCCATAGAAAGCACCAGGCTTTATGGCTTTTTGAGAGCTGATGCACAGAGGAGGTAAACAAACTAATCTGTGATTGAGCATCTCAAAACAAACCCTCTAAAAAAAGAGTGTGCCTTGCACTAAGTTTACAGGTGAGTGTCACAGGTTGGAGGACCAGATACCGTTTGAGTACGAATGTCCTGAAATGGATCCTTTATTCATTGTTTCACTTATACAGTTCTATTCAGTGCTGGGAAAGTCAATCACCCTTGTCTGTAGGGCATGTCCACCGAACTGTCTGACAAGAGAGACTTGAGTGTAACTGAAAGTTGCTTATATCTCCATGATGCCAAAGGAAGTCTTGAAAAGTTTGTCCTTTTTTTAAATAAGATAGTAGGATTTATTGATGGGTATGAGTAAGGAGGGGACAGCACCAAGGCTCTGATGAGTGCAAAGCCTGTCGTTTATCCAGAGGGCCAGGGTTAGGGATGTGTTTGACCTCACAGCCACCCTGGATGAACTGCTTTTCTGCCACCAAATTTTTAGATTCATCTGTAGTTAACTTAGGAAAAAACCCACTTCTTGGAGATATGGGTCTTCTGGTGACCAGTGAACTTGAATTTGGCCCTGCAGAGGGCCTCAATCACATGCTCCTTGTTCTGCAGCTTGGTGTGGATGGACACTATGACTCAGGCAATGTGGACCCTAGCCACTGTGCCCTGGGGCTTTCCAAAGACATGATACATACCTGTCTGGAGCTTAGACTGCAGCCAGCATGTTAGTCATGAAATGTCCACTGGAAAAGTCTGGCTCCAAGGTCCTTTAGGGCAACCAGGCTGGTACACTACTGAGGAAGCTGTTGTTTACAGCCATTCCACAAGGCACAGTTTGTATTTTACAGAAATAAGAACACTGTTATTCTCTAAGACTTGATTGTGAAGATAGATTTAAGAAGAATTAAATCCTTAAATGTGGTCAGGACATAGAGGGAAAGAAAAGAATAAAAATCTCCATGCAGATGTTAAGAACGATGTCACAATGGGCTCACGGAAAGTGTTATACTGTGGATGAATTTAAGCAAAATCTCCTTATTGAAATGCATACATTTCTGCTTTCTACCTAAAATGAGAATCTCCAAATCATCTAAAAGTCAAGTTACTAAATAAATATGAGTGGATTGCAGCCTGAACCCCTCAGGACCAATGAAATTGGAAACATTTATCAAGTAATCACTCTAGGATTAGAACCGTGAAGACTTCAGCTGCTTTTAGCTAATCACCATTACCTTTCATGGGTTATATAGCAGTGGTGGGCAAGGATAAGATGAGTGAAAGTAATGTCACTTTTGGAGTTGCTGATATTATTATCACCTACATGTTACCTCCCTAGTTTTTTGATTCCAGTTCTCAGTCAGTGCCTGACCAGCTCCAGGATTTATTCCACAATTCCTGTGACCTGGTTTCCTCTTTCCCTTTATAGATATGGGACTTATTCATATGGACTTTTTACGAAGCTGGGGATTCCTGGGCCAAGACCTGTGCCCTATTTTGGAAGTATTCTGGCCTACCACAAGGTATGTGCTGTTTAAACTCCCTCTTTTGATTCTCGTGGTTGCAAACCTCAGCTGAGTTCCATGGTAACACTGCCCCTCCTCAGAAGGAAGTTCTGAGGCTTTATACTTTCCAGAAGTGATATCATGTGCCCCACCTAACCCATGGCCAAGTGTACCACACACCTCTCTTTTTAGCTGTCAGGATCCTCAGATTTTGTCTCAGTTGAACAGACAGGTTCTTCGGCTGATTCAGCAGAGGACTCGATGTTCCGTCTTGTGCAGACTGTGAAGAGTTTGCATCCTGCCAGGTGAGGTTTCCCATTAAGACACAGGCTTCATTGTATTAGGAGGAAGGCTTGAACAAGGTGCCCAGGCATGACTCATTGGGCTGCACACGCTAGAGTCAGAACTTTCCTAATGGTCACAGAAGTTCTTGTTGCATTTTTTTCTTCCTCCTCGATTGTTTGGTAACTTCAGTTTTTCAGGCAGCCTGTGTACTCAGTGGGGCTTCTCCGATGGCTCTGATGGTTAAAAAAAAAAAAAATCATGATCAGGTAGTTTGCACATACTTGAATTACCTGGTAATTCCTGCAGTTACCTCCCTGGCTCTCCTCAACTTTTGCTGGCCCTGATGTCTTCTGCATTTTGAGGAATGTAACAAGAGCTTTTCGCTTTACCTCTGTGTATCCAAAGGAAGCACTTTTGGGGATATATCTGAACCATGAGTAGGTTTAACCGAGACAAGATGGTGGTTGTCTAGTTACTTCAGATATTTAACCACTAAATATATTATGAAGTTTAAAAAAAAAAAAGACAGAATCACATATACAAAATCACTAGAAATTATATGCCTTGACAAAATTATCGAAATTTAGTTTAACTCAATGGAATATACTAGCTAGTACATGGATTGTGAATTGTAACTGAGCCTTGATATTAACTGAAGGTCGTGAGCTATGTACAGAGGTCCAGGGGCAGAGCTCTGTTGCAGGCTACTCTCTGCCTCAGATTTCTTTTCCTGCAGACAAGAGGCTTGTTTCTCAGATACTGATTCTCCAGACAGAGGCCTTCATTGTCTCATTACTACCTAAGAACTCTTGAACTTTTCTCCTTCTAAAAAACCAATAATTTATTTTCTATCTTTCCCAGTGACTCCTTAGTAGATGTACTCCATGCCCAATGTTTCTGAGACCTTCATTTCCATAGTTAAACCATCAAACATCACAGCAGAAACTTAATGACAGGAAGGTGGCTTTTTTTGTGTTTTTTTTTTAGTTGCAGAAGGGACAATTCAGGGAAGGTTGTTTAGTTGGTGTTGTCATTCTTGTAATTGTGGCCTCTTCCCATCTTTTCTGTGTTAGCTGGAAAACTAGAAGGTGAGTCCACTTGTCATTTGTTCATTCACTCTCTTATTTTCTCACTCAACACACATGCCTTAGAGTTATTTAAATGTGCTGGATGAAAAAGGTTACTGGTGTCTTTAACTTGTAATTCTGCTAAAACTCTAGAGAGGGCTCATGAGATAAATGAAAAGTATGCTTAACTAGGAGATGCAAGTATGTACAGGCCACTCTAACTTTCCCTCAGCTTCAGTGTTCTCACCAAAGACAAGGAGGTACTTAGTATTCACAGGCAAGTTAAAGAATTAGTATGTATAGTAGTTAGAGAAGATGCAAGAGTTATTTTGATTTCTGTTTCCAATATCCACTCTATTTCCTCTGAGATGTCTCTGAATAAGAACTTCCCTCCAACTACCCAAGAAAATAGCCTGATTAAATGTTTCAAGCATTTTTATCCCCAAAGAGGTAGGTTTCAATGCATTTAGATTAATAATCAAATTTTGTTTCTCTTTGCAGGGTATTCCAGAGTTTGACAATCAGTGTTTTAAAAAGTATGGGAAAATGTGGGGGTGAGTTTTCTGGAAGCTTCCATTGAATAAACTTGTTATAATGAGGCACCCCCTGTGGTGTGGAGGACAGGCTCCATCCAGAGCCTCTTAGGATGAATTCATTTATTTTAAAGCTTTCGGAGGTTTGTTCTACCAGGGATCCCAAATGTTACCAGGTCCATAGGCTGAATCAGGTCTGGAGAATCACAGGTCATCACTTTTCTCCAGACTTTGAGGCCCAGAGACTCCTAGCACCACTTTCTGTCCAGTATCTCACTCTTCCCTTTTATATTTTCCTTTCTAATGTTACCTTTAATTGCATAATATGCATTATTCCAGAACATTCTAATATATGCTCATAAATGCATTTTATAACCCTTTTCCATAGGATTCACTTTAAATTGAAAGACAAAATCTTTTTTTTTTATTTTGGATTTAATATGTTCTCTTGGGAAAAGAGCTGGAGGTTACAGGTAATAAAAATGGGAAACCATTTCGTCACATCTTTTTCTTTTCTGTACAAGTATGGAGGGTATTTTTTGTTTTGTTTTTAATTTTCAGCCAAGACATTCCAACAGAATTGCAGTTATTGTTTTATCTAGTATTTTTCTCTGACTTTGAAGAGATGTGGGGTATATCTAAGCCAGAGTGTGTCACATGGGCTGATGCACTTTAGGATCTGTTGGAGGTTTGGTGAGAGCAGCAGGAGAGGTGTCATTGGTGCTTCTTTGCCAAAAGCAAGTTGAAGAAGGCCCTCCCTCTCTGTACCTCTTCATCTTCTCTGATCGGGTCCTCAGAAACCATAGGGCCCTACTGAGCTGCCATGATGCCGAACAGTAATGTGATTGCCTGAGAGGAACATACAGCGCGGGGTCACCTGATTGCCTGAGAAGAACATAGAGCACTGGGTCACCACCGGCCCAGCTCCAACTGCCCCTTCAACCTTTACTGCTTGTGAGCTCCAGGTGGAGTCACGTTTTCATGGTAGATCCCAGTTCTCTCTTTAGAAAAATTTTCTCATGCTTGGATTTAAATGAGGATCACCTGGGAGAGCTTGTTATAAATACAAACTTTGAGCCCCCCCATCAGTACACCAGATCAATGTGACCTGGGGTGAGGCCCAGGAATCTAAACTGTAACTGGTAGTGAAAGAAATACTAAGGCTGGTGTGACATCATGAATATAAAGGGTCACCCAAAACACTAGCCCTTCTCCACTCAGGTGTTGTTTAAAAAGCATGATGGGAAGAAGGGAATTATCCAAGTAATATGGTCAGTCAGGTGGAAGAGCAGATTAAGTGCCTCCTCAGTCCCTCCTGTCACTGCTTCAGCACTAGATGCTCTTGACACCCACTTACACCCTCTGGGTTTTAGAATGGTTTTTGGAAATGGGCAGAAAAAAGTGCAGTGGTTCTCAGCGATTTTTACATGAGATCACAAAACCATTTGAAATTCACCTGTGAAGTCAAGGGAGGAATAGGAGACTTGTAGAAAATGTTCCAATTTGTTCTAGCCATTGCAAATGATAGACAGTGGGGGGAAATGCCAGAAGACAGTGTAAATAACTCAGAGTAAACCTCATGCCAGTGGCCCATTCCCATGAATGGGCATCCTGACAGTCAGGAGATCAGGCCAAATTGGGACATGTCACATCTGAGGAGTCAGCTTTGTGTGGTAGGTGGGTCAAATGTGGGCCTGCCGAGCTGCTGATGGATATCACCTACATGGAGCCTGAGGCCCACAGGACCCATGCAGAAGAATAAATATAAGTAATGAAAAGAAAATTTTTTCTTTTTTAAAATTAATTAAAAATTAATAATTTCCTTTAAAGTAAACTATAAAGTAAGCAAATTTTAAAGAATAGAAAAATCTTTTACAATCCTATTATCACTTGTGGAGCATTCCAAATCTGTTTGCAGACAATTGTCACATATTTATGGTCAGTGTGTCTACAAGTTTCATGTGCCTTTTTCATGCTTTTGATATATCTTCAAAAATTAGTGGGTAGGCTCTCCCTAATTAATTATTTTTTCATTCTTAGACAGTTTTCTTGGCTTATTTACTAAGCTAACTTCCTCATTGATACTGAAATATTTTAAACCTAGAAAAATTGTGAGAATAGTATAGGAAATACCCACGTACATAACACTTAGACCAAACAAATGTTCTAATGTTATTTCTAACGACAATTTCTAGAAGTAAGGATTATCTATAATAATATCAGAATGATAGTCTGGACTTACAGTGTGACTCCAGGTGGGGAATCTGTATCAGTAAATTTAATTAGATCTCCTTTCCTTACACAGGTTTTATGAAGGTCGGCAACCTATGTTGGTTATCACAGATCCAGATGTAATCAAAACAGTACTAGTGAAAGAATGTTATTCTGTCTTCACAAACCGGAGGGTAAGCATCCATTTCTTTAACTTTAATTTTATTTGCTTATTAAATGCTTATTCTGTAATAATTTTAAGACTACAAGATGCTGTCAAGAGAAAAACTACAGGAAGGTGCTATGTTCTCTTCCCTTCATCCTGTTTCCCTCAATGGTTAGTACTTGCATAATTAGAGTACATCAGAGCAGGAAGTCGACACTGATGCTATCCACAGTGCTTATGCAGATTTCATCAGTTTTATGTGAATTCGTTTGATGTGAGGGAAGGTGTCTGTGTGCGTGTGGCTCTATGGAAATTTATCATAGAGGTAGATTTGTGTAACCACCACCACAATACATGTACAGAAACCTTCCATCCCCATACGCTCCCTCTGTGTGTATGTGTTTGCTCAGTTCTGTCTGACTCTTTGTGGCCCCATGGGCTGTAGGCCATAGAATAGAATCTTCCTGGCAAAAGTACTGGAGTGAGTTGTCACTTCCTCCTGTAGAGGTTCTTCCTGACCCAGTGATTGAACCTTCATCTCTTATGTCTCCTGCATTCTCAGGCAGATTCTTTACTACTGTGCCACTTGAGAATCCCAAGGTTCCCTGTTTAACTATTCATTTATAGCCACAGTGAGTGGCTTGTCTTTTCCTCTTATCAGGCTCTTAGAAGAGCAAAAAAATTTGTTTTCATGAGGTCACTTTAGTCCTTTATTTATTTATTCTGTTTTTCTCTTTCTTTGAGTCTGCTGTTGTAACTGTTGCATTTTTTAGTTCATTTATCATTATATTATAAAGTTTCAAATTTCCTACATTTTAAATTTAATATCTCTTTGGTGAACATCTCATTTCATTTTTGTACTTGGAAAATTTGAGTATATTGTTATCCTTTGGGCTTCCCAGGTGGCGCTAGTGATAAAGAACTTACCTGCCAATACAGAAGGCATAAGAGGCAGGAGTTCAATCCCTGGTTCGGGAAGATCCTCTGGAAGAGAGCCTGGAAGCCCACTCCAGTATTCTTGCCTAGAGAATCCCATGAACAGAGGAGCCTGGCGGGCTGCAGCCTATAGGGTCTCAAAGAGTCAGACACGACCGAAGCGACTTAGCACACGTAGCACACATGTGTTTCCTGTAGCTCTGAATTTCTTTAGAACAATTATTTTGAGTTCCTTTTCAGGCAGTTCGTAGATCTTCACTTCTTTGGGATGACTTACTGGACAGTTATTATCTCCCTTTGGTCGTTTCGTGTTTCCTTGATTCTTGGTGATCCCTTATCTTTCAATGGTGTCTATGTCTTTGGAGAAGCAGTTACTCTTTCTAGGCTTAATCAACTAAGTTTGATAAGGAAGAACTTTACTCGTGATGGGACACACTGAAGTGTGCTGAAGCCACCAGTCTAGTGGCATTGGGTGCCAAGTGTTGGGGGGTGGGGAGTGGTGGGTCCAATTCCAAGGGAAAATGATTGGTTTTGGCACCTGGGTTCAGAACAACACCAATTACATGACATTTGACACCAATAACTGTGGAGAGTCCAAGGTGGGTCTAGGGATGGTTGAGGTCTTCAGCAGCACACCCAAGTCCAGTGTTAAGGGACCAGGGCAAGCAGAGTGGTAGCCAGAATTGGGGGGCATGCTCATTGTGTGTGAGCTGACTACAGGCACATGCCCAACATGAGGACTATGGTCAGTGGCTGGGACTGGGTCAAGTGTGGGTACAGAAGCAGCTTTGAGTGCTGGGCTGTCAGTGTGCACTCGTGTAGCTGCAGGGATGAGCTACACACACGTGTGGCATTGCCAGCCAGTGACAGGAGTCAAGACTGGCTCCAGGCACCTGAGCAGCTACTCACGTGTTAGTGTGGGTCCTGGATCTCAGGCCGTCACTGGCTGGAGCAACTCTGTTGGGGGCAGAGAGACAAAACAGGACTCAGGCAATTGGGGTCTGCTAATGTAGAACCTTGGGGAGTGATCAGCAGCAAAATTTTCAGGGGTCTTCAGTGACTGTGCTGGCAGTTGGTTTCCTCATAGTAAAGGTTCTGGGGTTTTTTGCAGAGCAGAGTACAGAGAACCCCAGTCGCTCCTGCTGCATGGTTGACATTGACAGCCCTTACCCTTCTTGCTTTGCTCCTAGTTGTCTCTGGATGTCTAGGCTCTACTCGTCTCTGGGTGGGGTGAATCCAAAGCAGGTCATTTGTGCAGTGTCCTGAAAGGCTGGGTAAACTAATAACTCACCCTGCTGCCCTCTTTCCAGTAAGGAGAACTGTTTCAGGCTGGGGAGGTTCCTCTTGGCACTGAGCAGTCTGGCCTCGGGGACAGGATGATGCAGGCAAAGTGAAGCTATTTTCTTTACCAGTTTGTGGGTTATTCTCACGTTTTTTTTGTTTTGTTTTGTTTTGTTTTTCACTGCTATGTTGCTGAAGATTCTGGACTCCTGAGGTCTCTTAGACCTGTTTTCATTTATTTAGCGCTAATTGTTATTTGTGGGGTGAGAGAAACTGGAGTCTCCTCTGCCATCTTGATGACATCATTCCAGATTTCATCATTAATGTGCTTTTAGCTATAAAAAAATTTTTTTTGATGCTTTTTATCATGTTGTGTAAGTTTTCTTCTCAACCTAGTTTGTGAATTTCTATCATGAATGGGTGTTGGAGGTTTCAATTTTAAAACAGAATATTTGGAATATGGAAAAATGTCTCAAGCAAATTGGCTTGATAAGCCTGTTCCAAGCTGAGAAACAGAATTATATCTTTCCTTTTCCTTCTATTCCTGGGGGGAAAACAGAAGAAAAAAATATTTTCGTACAATTGTAACACTTCTTCAGAATAGCAAATAGACTCCTTATTTTTGATGTATTCTATTTTTATTTTTAAAAAGTTCCATCTCAAAAAATGTTTTGAATCCATATGCTGTAGACATGTAAAGAAAGAACTGGTCTGAGACAACATGTGTTTGTCAAAGCTATCAGCTCTCTGTCACTAGTTAGTTCCCTTGTATTCTGCACAGACCAGGAGGATGAACTAGGTCTTATTCCTGCCTATTCCCTTGGAAAAACCCTTTCTATACTACATGGGTCATTTGCACTTAACAGGATACTGAAATATGAAATTTGGAAACCACATCAAGTGGCTGGATGTCTCTCCTCTACACTCACAGAAACCTAGATATTTTGGATAAATATTTATTAAGCATCTAGCATAGAATCTGCTACTAAGTAGACAGTCACTAAATGTTAGTTGAATAATTGGTCCTTATTTAAGAAATCTTCCACAACTGCTGAGACTTCTAGAACTTATACAGGGTAAATATGTTTTGCTTTTGACTCTAGCTTTTTGGTCCAATGGGAATTATGAAAAATGCCATCTCTCTGGCTTGGGATGAACAATGGAAGAGAATACGGACGTTGCTGTCTCCAGCCTTCACCAGCGGAAAGCTCAAGGAAGTAAGAAAAGAAGAGGACTTTCAATTAGAAACTTACAGAATGACTCTAGGGACAGGTAGAAACTGAGCTCATAATCTCTTTTCAAAGAGGAGTCTGCTGAATTTGAGTTTTCTAATGTTGGTCTTTTATCTTTACATCCTAGAGAGACACTTTTAAGATTTTTATAAAATGTCAGTTACTACTCCATGCTTAGGAAAGCCAGGTCCTTCTAGGACTTGAGTCTCCACATTTAACTTCATGTGATGATATATTTTATGTCCAGATGTTCCCCATTGTTGGCCAGTATGCAGATGTGTTGGTGAGGAACCTGAGGAAGGAAGCAGAGAAAGGCAATCCTGTCAACATGAAAGAGTAAGTAGGGGTGAGGCTACTGGTCCTCTGAGCTCCACTAAGAACTTCTCGCTGCCTACCATGGAGTCAAATTCCAACTGCTGTGTCAATCTAGTGAACAGACAGAAGTAGGTCGTGTTACAAATCTAATGGGCCACTCCAGAATGAATGGTGTTTAATCAAAGAAAGCTGGGCACCCAGGAGAGAAAGTGTCTTTTGTGTACATGAGCCATAAAGAGCTTATGTTCTTAACTATGACTTTATGGATATTCCAGAAGACCAAAATAAACAGTTCTGAAAGGAGAACATTATCATCCCAAAGTATTGAGTGTAGAGGGTGTGGCAGAGGAAGGCTCTTGGTATATATTGGCAGGTAGTGCACTGGGCAGTAAATTTACAGTGAAGGAAGGTGAAGTCGCTTAGTCATGTCCGACTCTTTGTGACCCCATGGACTGTAACCTACTAGGCTTCTCTGTCCACAGGATTCTCCAGGCAAGAATACTGGAGTGGATTGCCATTTCCTTCTCCAGGGGATCTTCCCTGACCCAGGGCTCGAACCCAGGTCTCCCGCATTGGAGGCAGACACTTTAACCTCTGAGCCACCAGGGAAGCTCAATTGAACTTGAAACAGCTTAAATCTCTTCACACTTTTCCTGCAGAAAATACTAAATATTAATTCTTAATCACTATTTGTTCTTCTTTCATCCTCAAAAGAGAGAAGGCCCTGTACAGGCTATGGGTGGGGTAACCATAGTTTTTGTTGTCTAAACTGAGATTTGAAAAAAAAAAAAAACTATGCTATAATAACAGATATAAAGGAAGATTGTCCCAGGGAAGCTGAGAACATATGCTCGCTTAGCCATGGGATTTCCTGAATCAGTTTGAAAGGATTTTTGTTAAACTCAGAACATTTTTGTTCTTATAGTTCACAGAAATGACTCTTCCCTCAGGGCAACCACAGACCACTGGGATTGAGGAAGACAGGTCTTTCAAGAGCCTTAGCAGGAGTGTAAGACAAACAGGGAAGATGTTCCTGGCAACTCAGGGCACTGCTGTTATGTAATGTGCTAAAGGGAAATCAGCGCTAAGTACAGATTTTATGGTGAAGCAAGACCCAGGTCAATGTCCCCTCTCTTGACTCGCCAGGAAAAGTTGATTATTCCACACTTTGTCTTACTCAGGCACAGTCCTTACACACTCATTATTGTCCATAGTCAAAACACATTACTGTACTTACTGTCTGATTGTGTATGTCTTTGCCTCTATGACAAGATCCCTGAATTCAGGGGATGGGGGTCTAGTTTGCCTTAGTGTCCCCAACTCCCTAACGTAGGGCCAGCTGCATCACTCACATGTCATTTAAACCCAGGAGTGAGTGATAGTAGCAGAGATTCTTCTATGATCCAGCAGGTGGTTCTGAGAGAGTGTGGAGTGTGGCTCTTTTTCTGTCTGCCTGGGCATCGGATTTTACATGCATTTCTTGTTGCATGTGTTGGACAAGGATAAAGAGGTGTTGATTTTAACTGAACGTGTTTTTCTCTCTCTACTAAGCATGTTTGGAGCCTACAGCATGGATGTGATTACTGGCACAGCATTTGGAGTGAATATTGATTCCCTCAACAACCCACACGATCCCTTTGTGGAATATAGCAAGAACCTCTTAAAATTTAGACCCTTCGATCCATTCATTCTTTCAATAAGTATGTGAACTACTTTATTTCTTATTCTTTATTCCTTCTTTCATCCCTCCTTTCCTTCCTCCCTCCCTTGCTTCTTTCAATCCCTCCTTCACCTTTCTTTTTTTTAATAATGGGTGTCAGTTCAGTTCAGTCACTCAGTCATGTCTGACTCTTTGCGACCCCATGAATCGCAGCACTCCAGGCCTCCCTGTCCATCAACTCCTGGAGTTCACTCAGACTCACGTCCATTGAGTCAGTGATGCCAGCCGTCTCATCCTCTCTTGTCCCCTTCTCCTCCTGCCCCAAATCCCTCCCAGCATCAGAGTCTTTTCCAATGAGTCAACCCTTTGCATGAGGTGGCCAAAGTACTGGAGTTTCAGCTTCAGCATCATTCCTTCCAAAGAAATCCCAGGGCTGATCTCCTTCAGAA
This sequence comes from Oreotragus oreotragus, assembly GCA_006410675.1. Classification (NCBI taxonomy): domain Eukaryota; kingdom Metazoa; phylum Chordata; class Mammalia; order Artiodactyla; family Bovidae; genus Oreotragus; species Oreotragus oreotragus. The sequence goes on from SJYX01001743.1 coordinate 81,423, forward strand.
TGGACTGGTTGGATCTCCTTGCAGTCCAAGGGACTCTCAAGAGTCTTCTCCAACACCACAGTTCAAACGCATCATTTCTTCGACACTCAGCTTTCTTCACAGTCCAAGTCTCACATCCATACATGACATGCAATTCACATACCACATGATACACCAGTGTGAAATGTACAATTCATTCATTTTTGCATCTTACTTATCCATCAACAAATGATATAGACATGGAAGTTATATACAACGTTCAGTATACACATTGAATATTATATCTATGTGTGTGTGTGTATTCACAGAACTGAATATTATTCAACCAGGAGAGGAAGAAAATCCTGCCATTTGCAACAAGGTGGAAGGACCTTGAGGGTATTATGTTATGTGAAATAAGTCAAACAGAGAAAGGTGAATGCTTATATAGAATTAAATAAAAAAAAAAAAAACCTGGGTCTTCCCTGGTAGTCCAATGGTGAAGAATCTGCTTCCAATTCAGGTAACGAGTTCACTCACTCATCAGGGAACTAAGATCCCACATGCCACAGAGAAAACTGAGCCCACGGGCTGCAGCAAAAACCCAGTCAACCAAAAATTTTTAAAATAAATTAATTTTTAAAATCCAAAACTAGAAAACAAGAAGAAAACCAAATTCATATAAAAGCAAGATCAGATTTTTTTTGTTAGGAGAGGGGTGGCTTGGATTGGTGGGAAATTGAATAAAAGCAATAAGTGAAGACACACATTGGAGAGACCAGCCTCAGTCTCCTAGAGATAAATGTGAGCTTTGGGGACCCCAAAATTAAAGAAAATATTTAAATGTTACTACCAGTAGTGAATAGTCAGATTTAGAAGGCACCAAAACAATACTAATTCTTCCTATTCCTCTTTTTTGTTTTCCATAGAATCACAGTACTAAATGAGTATAATATTTTAATGATGATCAATTTTCTGTATGGATCAATGGGATATGATTAAAGAAAATATTTAAATGTTACTACCAGTAGTGAATAGTCAGATTTAGAAGGCACCAAAACAATACTAATTCTTCCTATTCCTCTTTTTTGTTTTCCATAGAATCACAGTACTAAATGAGTATAATATTTTAATGATGATCAATTTTCTGTATGGATCAATGGGATATGACTGGCCCTCATTCCTTAACTGTCATTGCCTGATTTCCTTCCATTTTTCCATGGAAGTCCTCAACATGAGAAAGTGTATCCAAATCTCTGTCCCAGGAAATGAAAGGTAATTAAAGAAATCCTGAGGCCCTTGAGAACTGCACTGTCTGTGGTTATGAAACTAAGAAAGAAACAGAGTAAGGAAGAAAAATAAAGGAGAAACTGGAACTCAAGATAGAAATTCCCCAACGAGAATTTTCTTATATTGCAGGTATAGAAAGGTAACTTGTTTATTCTTTCAATAATACTCCCAAACCCCAGGCTTTGAATATCTAAAGATCTGTGGATCATAAAAGACAGGCAGAATTTCAGAAGGAAGAGGTTTCAGAAGATGAAGAGCTTATGCTGTAATTCCAGTATAAAATATCACATCAAATTGCCAGGGTCCAGCCCCAGTGGATCCAGGGTAATTCGAAGGGGAGACAGAATAAGCGTCCTAGGAAAAAACTTATTTAATTACAGATATAGAGAAAGATTAGAAATGGATAGTGTAGTAGGAAAATTAGTGGAGAAAAAGAGGCTGAATAATTTGGTTTACGTGGAATACCAATCACCACCTACGTAGGCCACAGGCGTCTTTCCGTTCTCCCGAAGGAGAGGAGGCACTGAGGCCTCCCCGGTCCAATCTTAGAAGCCCAGGCAAAATTAGCAGGTTTGGTGAGTACCCTTGTACCAGATGGGGATTCACCCAGAAAAATGGGGAACAAGAAAGAAATGACACGGGGGAATCAGTCTTTCCAGAAACTGATCTGATTTCTTTATTTTTTAGGTTTGCTTATATACTTTTTGTTATACATAGGGATGAATACAGAGTCACACGAGGGTCAGCAGACCTGACCCTTGTCACAATCAGGTGCTTCATATAAAATTATACAAAGGTCTTATGGGTTTTACATCATCTTCTGGCCATGAGGCCTGCTGACATTTTATGGCCCTTTCTGATAACAGTCAGTCAACCAGAAAACTTATTTCTTCCAGGGGTGATTTTTTTCTTAAACCAGGTGCCACCCTCCGAAGGCACCAGATAAAGTTGCATTCCTATAGGGTGAGGGTGCAGGGGGTTATAATCAAGAAAGGAATTTTCTTAGCCTAAGGTTTAACATGATTAATCTTCAAGATTAATACTTATTTCTCCTATATGCTAGTTATATATTTGTATAAGGGCAAGGAATATGGAAACTTAGCGGCAAATATTGGCTCAACAAATGAAAAACCCCTCACCAATATAATTTCTAATCAACCCACTATACTATACTAATAATTTTGTAACTTCTCAAAAAAATCTGTATATTGAAAGTTTAAAGCATCTTGTGCCTCTCACGGTTGGGAGGCTGTAAATAATCACATGGGGCCGGACGAACCTGCTCAGGCAGGCTAGAGAACCTTCAGAAGAGTTTGTAAGTTGAAACATTCTTGTCATGCCCAGGAATTTTTATTAACTGGAGCTGCAAGTTAACTCCTTCTCCGAGAGAGGTGGTGGGGGATCAGCCCCCCATAGAGTCAGAGGTATAGGTGAGAGCATAAAACAGTAAAGTAGGCAGACTCTGGTTTTGGGGGTAGACGCGCGGGAACAGGGGGTCTCCTGAGGCTCGATCTCGCCTTTGCATAATGCCGAGCCTCCTTCCTCATGACCTTTGCCATGGGCGGAGTACCTCACGCTGGCTCCCGGCAGGAATTGTCGATCATATAGACTTGAGAAAATGATGGAGAAAATGTTAATAATACAGATTCAATTTTGGAAAAGACCCAGATGCTGGGAAAGTATGAAGGCGGGAGGAGAAGGGGATGACAGAGGATGAAATGGTTGGATGTCATCACTGACTCGATGGACATGAGTTTGAGGAAGCTCTGGGAGTCGGTGATGGACAGGGAAGCCTGACATGCTGCAGTCCACGGGTCGCAAAGAGTTGGACACGACTGAGCGACTGAACTGAACTGAATCCGAACCCATGTTGTATTTACGATTGTTGCATCGTGATGAGTGCAAAAAGCTGAGGACATGCTCTTTCAGCATTCAAAAACCACTACCTGACTCAGCGAAGAAATCTGTCCCCAGTGAACAGACGAAGTTCTGATACACGCCTTTGTGGTCTCTCTTGTGTCTTACTCCTTAACAAGTGAAAACAGCAACCAGCGTTCCTACTGGAGCTGTGCTCACTTGCTTGGTGACATGAGCGCCTTCTTGCTGCACTGGAGAGTGGGCATTTACGGGCTTCCCAGGTGGCGCTAGTGGTAAAGGACCTGCCTCCCAGTGTAGGAGATGTAAAAAACGCGGGTTTGATCCCCGGGTCGGAAGAGCCCCTGGAGGCGGGCACGGCAGCCCACGCCAGTGCTCTTGCCTGGAGAATCCCAGGGACAGAGGGGCCTGGCGGGCTACAGTCCGTGGGGTTGCACAGAGTCGGACGCGGCCGAGGGGACTGAGCGCAGCACGGCTCAAGCGTTTACACACATCCTGATGCTGTCAAATCGCGGCTGAGCTGCTGGTTTGACGATGAACACGGTTTCCATGAAGGCCCATGAAAGCACGTGAGGCCCGCCTGACGGACGCAACACCCATGACGCTGGCGCAGGCACCTCTAGGCGTGGCGCTCAGAGCCGTCCCGCCGCCGTGCGGGCATCGCCGTGCCCATCTCCCGGCTTCCCTCATCTCCCCAAACCTGCGCGCCGAGCCCACTGGACGCCCACGCCCTCCCCGCGGCGTCCGCTTCCCACCTCTGCGGCTCCGGCTCCTCTCGGACCTCACGTGGGTGGGGCCCGCAGGGCTGGCCCTCCTGTGACTGGCTCATTTCACTGAACACAGTGTCATCACGGTTCACCTGCGGTGTCGCCTGGGTCGGAATTTCATTCAACAAGGCTGAATAGTGTTCCTGCCACGGACGGGCCACGCCTAGCTTCTGCATTCATCCGCCATCGGACGCCGGAGCCTGGCACGGGCTTGTGGGACGAGCGGGGCCCGGGAGGGGGGCAGATGGCATTCTGCTCCTTCTCCTCCTGGCTGGACTCGGACCCATGGGCGCTCCTCTCCTGCCCTGCTTCTCATTGCCGATGAGGGATTGACGGTAACGAGTGGTCCCTCGTCCGACCCTTATCTGACGTCAAGCCCTTGTCTTCGCGGGTGAGCCGCCCGAGAGAGGAGGGCATGCCAGCTGACTGTCTGAGCCCCACCTGGTCTCCCCCCTACCCACCTGGCTCCAGCTGAGTCCAGAGGGGCCAGAGGCAGAGCAGGGCCCTGGACGATGCCTCGTAACTGCTGCCGGGGCCGTCCGGCCACGACAGGCTCCTCGCAGTCCTTGTGAGTCTGGAGACCTCGTCTCTGAGGATCTCTAGGAGTAGGGAGTCTGCTGGCCGGCCGACCATCATTGTCCCCTCTCCTGGGGCCACTTGCCCACTCCAAGTGGTCTTTCTAGGAGGGGTCTCTTTCGAGATGACCGGAGCCCAGCTGCCCCCTGGAGAGAAGCCCACCAGAGTCCTCGCCCCGTGGCCGTGACACACACGGCCCAACTCCTCGTCTGTCCCCAGCATGCTCCAGGCACAGCCCCTCGCCTGGGACGGTCAGGGGCCCAGCCCTCGTCCCCTCACTTGACCTGCAGTGATGGGAGGATCCCTTACCTTCCTGCCATGGGTTGGGGGGGCAGAAGACAGCAAGGGGCCGTGTTTTCTTTGGAGAAGTGCCCACCCTGCTCTCCAGCCTCTCGTGGACTCTCCACGACCCCTTCCAGGGTCGGAAGGGCTGGGCGCTAGCAGGGCCACCCCCCAGCGTCCAGGTGGACCCTGCCCCGGGGGTCTGGCACTAGGACGCACAGGCCGCAGGTCTCAGACGGGCACTCAGGCAGTGGCGCTCATGCCCAGGAGTGTAGTGGAGCCGCCAGCCTCACAGAGTGGGCACCAACTGTGAAGGGGGCCACGGGCACCCTCCTGCCTGTCTCGGGGAGCGCCTTGCCAAGCAGCAGCGCTCGGGGGCCAGAGGGTCACTAGAAAGGGAGAGCAGCCACATGAGTGTCTCAGGCAGCAAAGGTCCAGCCGAGTGGCTGAAGATGCTGCCAGGGTCAGCGGGTCCCGGGGCACACGGGCCCGAGGACATTGCCTGCAGCTGTACCTTGGGCGCTGCTTCCGGGCGTGGAGGTGCTGTCGGGAGGCAGCTGTGTGTGAGAGCCTCAGCCGAGCACGGCGTGGCCCCTGCTGGCTCTTGCTGCCAGCCCTGTTTTGGGAAGGAGGCATGGCGTCCTCCCCGTGCTGGGCATAGCAGGGGTCACGAGTGGGCCTGCAGAAGGGAAGTTAGGGGCCCTCGGAGAGCCCAACAGGTGTTCTGCAAGGAAAGAGCTGTCGGGCAGGGTCAAGCTCAGAGCTGTCAGTGTAGCTTGCCCAGGCAGATGTGGGAGCTGGGCTCCGGGCGGCGATGCTGTGCCCCTCTGCAGGGATGTGCTGAGCAGTGTGGGGGTGAGGCGGGGAATCATTGTGGTCTCCGCAGAGGGGGGCTGGAGGCCCTCCTTCCCCGGGGGGAGCAGAGGTGAAGCCCAAAGCCTTCACTCCGGGGATCCCCCCTACAGACGGGCTGCTCCACAGACCCAGAGAGGTATGTGGTCACGCGGGTAGGCGGGAGGGGAAAGCGCTGTGTCCCTGGCCGCCAGGAAGCCAGCACAGAGAGCCTGGAGGCCCAGGGTCCAGGGAGCCTCCTGTGCTTTGGGGGGTCCTTCTGAATCATCAGTGACCCTGACAGGGGGGGAGCCCTGGCCTGCCTGAGCTGCTTGGGGTCAGTTAAAGATGACTGGCAATTCTTTTACCTTCCTGTTGCGAGCCAGAGTCCAGTCCCCCACCTCCTTGAAGCTGGGCGGGTCTTTGCGACTCCTGTGGCTGATGGACTTGCAGGACTGGGGCCGGGGCCTTCCGGGGCTCGGTTGGAGGCTGGGCTCCATCTGGGCCTCTTGGAACCTAACCCCGTGGCCAGAGCTGCTGGGCAAGAAGGCTGACTGCGTTGCTGTTGGGACCACATGACTCCCAGAGGAGGGGCGCCCAGCAGAGTCCCCGCTTCTGGCATCCCCCTCCAGGGTCAGGGGGCGAGCTCCCTCTTACATGGAGCAGCAACAATACACATCCACACCTTCTCCGAGGCTGTGCCGACGCTGCTGCCCTCTGTACATATGTTAACTACCTGGGCCCCCGGGACGCCTCGCAGAGCGTCACATCGATCCACAGAACAGGTGACCCGTTGATGGGGTCAGATGAGCAAGGTGACTGTCAGGAGCTCAGCCGAGCTGGCGAGGCCGGAGCTGCTGCTTCTACAGCCGAGGAGGCCGAGCGGGCGTGAGGCCACGTGTCCACTGGGCTCGGGCCACACCTCCAGCAGAGGAGGGGACACCCCGAGGGCCAGCCACAGTGCGCGGGCTGTGTCTGTTTCCCCCAGCGCCCTCCCATGCCTCTCTTGGGGAGGAGGCCCCCGGGTCCCGGAGGAGCCGCCCTCCCCTGGGTGCCCTGCCCCTGCCCTTCCGGGCACAGGTCCACCTTGGCGTCGCTTGCGCAGACCTTGCTGGCTGACGGCAGTGGCGTCCACACCCTTGGATCAGGACCCAGCGGCTCAGGGACAGCCGTGCCTGATGCTCCCACGTTGTCTCTCCAGCTCCAGGTCAATGCGCTTGTGAAACCCCAGGGCTGTGCTGACAAGAGGTGGGGGGACCCGGGGGTTTCTCAGGCGCTTCTTCAAATTCTGGTGATTTTATCCCTCCAGCTACTCCTCCCCAGGAAGAGCTCCTGACACGACGGGCCTGTCTCGGGCCTCTGTTCCGGAGGACTTGGTGAAATGATGAAGAGTGTGAGCTTCACTGTGCAGCCACCTCCGCGCGCCCCCGCCTCTGCGTGTGTGGCCCTGCCTCTGCGTGTGTGTCCCCGCCTCTGTGTGTGCCCCGTTGTGAACGTGTTTTCTATTCATTATAGTTCATTTCCGTCCCCAGGACCACCAGAGAGGCACGCCATGCCCCCCAGTTCTTTGCAGGTGAGAGCCAGGCTCTGTCGGGAGGCTCCAGGGCTGCAGAGAACCTGAATTTCAGGAACGACCCACAGTTACGAGCCACGAGAACCATACGGCCGCATTACTAGAAAGAAATCTCGGCAGAAGCCTGAAAGGCGGCAGAGTGCTCCATATTCCTCATCTGATCGCAATTAGAGGTTGAAAATACGGGCCAGAAGGGGGCTGCTTGTGACAGACGTGCGGCTCGGGTCACAGGAAGCGTTATTAATGGGAGGAACTTGCTGGAGTCGGGCTCGGCGGCTGCTCCGCTCCAGTGTGCACAAACAAGGTGACTGGTGCCCCCAGCACCCGAGCCACAGTGGGTGACGGCTCTGACCCCGAGCTCTGCCCTGGAGTCCCCTCCTGGCGCCTCCACATTTCTGGGTGGGGGTGGGGCATGGGGACTCGGACGGGAGAGTTGGGAGGTGGAGGTGTGCAGGGCCGGCACTGGGATTGATGGGGGGAGGGGGCCATGCCGCCCAGGTGCCCTGCCCCTGTGGGTGCCCCAAGGGAGCAGGTGGCTCCCTACAGACAGGCTCGCTCCCGGCTGAAGACAGCAGCCCGACTCCGGCCCGCGCCTTCCTCTGAGGGCGGCCAGCCTCCCAGACAGCTCGATGTGGGGCCAGAAGGGCTTGGTCGTTCATCCAAATCTGGGGCAGCCCTGAGCCCCTGCAAGATGCTTCCCCTGGGAGGGCTCCCAGAGCAGCCCCCGCACCCCCATCTCCGTCTCGGGGACAGCGTCCAGAGAACCCGCCCGCCGGGGCATCGAGCCGTCCTGGGTCTCGGCGGGGTGGCCAGCATCCTGGGTCTCGGGACAGCTGCGGGAGGAAACAGGGAGGCAGAGACGGAAGGGGCGTGCTGGAGGCACGGGGGAGGCCCGTTGCAGGCACCTGTTGCTCTCGGACTGAATTCGGATCTCTCCTGACTGACTCAGTCTGGCCGCCTGGTTTCCGCTTTCCCGCCCGCCTCCTGGGATCTGGGTGGACCAGGCCGACGCTGGGCCCGGGGTCTTCCTCACCCTCACAGCGGCGTGTGCAAGGGCCCTGCGGGCGAGGCTTGGCACAACACTTCACTTTCTGCCTCGGTTTCCCCCTGTGAGTGGGGGAACTGTCATTAGGATTGGGTTCAGACCCGAGTCTTGCTCAGCCCAGAGACAGCCTGGGCTCCAGGCACCCGGAGACCGGCTCATCTCAAATAGTACTGTGCCCGGGATGTCCTGGGGGTTGGGTGAGGTCCAGAAGAAGTGTGACCTCCCTGTTGCTGCTGGGACAAGCCAGCGCCACCCGGGTGCCTGGAAGCAGGGGTTCTGGAGGCGAGCCTGGGCTCCAGGATGCAGGGCTGGGCTCCCTCTGGAGGCCCAGGGCCCTCCCGTCTCTTCCAGCTGCCAGCGGCCCGGCCCCCAGCCTCTGCCTCTGTCCTCTCAGAGCTTCTCTGTGGTGCCGCATCTCCCGCTCGTCAGGACGCTCGTGGTGGCGGGCAGGGCCGCCCGCACAGCCCTTAACCCAGTTACACCTGCAAAGGCTTGTTTTTTTTCTTCATATAAGATCACCTTTAGGAGTTCCAGAGATTAGGACGTGAGTACCTCTGGGGCTATAGTTCAGCTGACCTCAGGTCATGTAGGGTGGGACCTGCCCTTCTCCATTTCTGATGAGCTCCTGGCCGGGGCAGCTGCTGCCAGCCTGAGACCCTGGGTGGAGTGGCTGTGGCAGGCCCCTCGCCTTGGGGTGGGCAGGTTCCAGAAGCTTTCGGGGAGGGGGTGACAGGGCCCCTGAAGGCTGCCTGGGGTGGAGCAGAGCCCACAGGAAGGGCGTTGAAGTGGAGCCTCTACCCCAGGGGTCACTGCCCGGGCAGGGGCAGCTGGCAACAGGAACGTTCTGGAACCTGCACGGCTCCTGCTTCCTCTGGGTGTGATCTGTCTGCTTTCTCTTTGTCACAAGCTGCTGCTTGAACTGGAAACCTGCCCGGCTCAGGCTGGACCCCAGTCCCGCAGGATCCGGAGGGCAGTGAGTGACAGGGACCGCGGGTGGGCTTTGTCCCAGGGCAGGCTGTGCTGGTGATGCTCCACTGTGATGAATCCTCACACCGTGAAGGTCATCTGTTTACAGAGTGTGACTCAGGGCTTCCTGTGTGTTCACAGAGCTGTGCAGCTCTCACCCTCAAAGACGTCTAGTCCCCACCCGCCTGTGCTCCACACCCCGCCTGGCCCTGCTCACCTGCTTGCTCAGGCCTGGCTTTGTACGGGCCTCTGTGGGTAGCCATCGGGTACTGGGCAAGCCCTGAGTGTGCCTGTCCCAGGGCTGGGTGATGTGTGGGCTGGCAGATATCAAGTTGTTGACGCTCACTGGCCAGTGTGTGGGGGGGTGGGGTGGGGTGGGGGTCCTGGGGAGCCTGGCCACTTCCCTTGATTGCTTACCCACCCCCACCCCCACGACCATCCTGGCCAACAGAGTTGGTGTTCGCTTTGACAATCCAGGAGACAGGAGCTTGGGAGGTCATGTGCCTGTCTAAGGTCACAAGGGCTGGGAGGTGCCAGGACTCAGAACTCGCCTCCTGAGGCCCCTTTTCCAAAGAGCCGGCCGGCTGGGGACCCTGGTGCGGGACAAAACCACGCCTGCTGCCCCAGCTGCCGCTGTTCAGGGGACAAGCAGGAGGCCAGGATGGATGGTTGGTCCCAGAGACGGTCTAAGGGGCAGGTGTGGGGGGGGGCACAGAATTCTCACAAAGGAGTGACCCAGGGGTAGGGGTGCCGCGGGCAAGGTGCTCCCTGGAGCCCTGCGGTGCTCTTTCCTGTGCCCTCCTCCCGGGGAGTCAGGAGTCTGGCAGGGAGGGGACGGCCGGGGTGGGCCCTGGGCGAGGGCGCGGTGACAGGCAAACACACGAGGTGGGCTTGTGCCCTGTGACAATTACAAAGAGCTGATTTATGAGCGCGGCTTTCTCGGTGGCCTGTATCTTGTGCCGGATCCTGTAAATGGATAAACAGGAAGGGATTTAATTAGGTGCCTGGAGCAGAGGAGTGGTGATTAGCAAGCGGATCCTTTAATGCCCTGTGTTACATGCAGTTAATTGCACAGATTGCAGGGGAATTAATGTCGGGCCCTGCTAATGATTTTTTTGGGAAGAATAATTTTATTTACACAACAGCGGCTGCAAGAATTATTGAAACAAGAAAAATGGGAATGGCTGAGGACCACTGGTTCCCAGGGAAAGGGGTTCTTTGGTTCTGGGATGGTGAGGGCCACGGGGACGGGGCTCTGCCCGGCTCTGCCACTCCAGGCAAAATTGCGTCGGCCTGGGCATCCAGGGTCCACCACTTCTGTCGGGATGACCTGCTGAGGTCACTGTCCTACCCTGTCTGGTCCTGAGGCTGCCTTGCCTAGCCCCCTCCCACCAGCTCCCCTCTCCTCTCCTCCCTTTCCTCCTTCTGTTTCCTCCCCCACCCTACCAGCATGGAAGTGTCTGAAGTGTCAAATCAAATCTCTGAAGAACAAGAAAGGCCAGTCCCGCTCCTGGCTGTCATGGTTTGCAGGCTGAGACGCACACAAAGAGATGAGCCCCATGGCCCCGCGTGGCCTGGAGGGGCAGGCAAAGCCGGCTCTCAGGAAGAGGCGGAGGGCCGGGCATGCAGGGTCAGATGCCCGGGGAGGGCCAAGGGGCGAGCAGCGTCCTGCACCCCTGGGAGCTCTGCCAACCAGGCCCTTTCCCCAGGGAGTTGGGAGGTGACCAGGCCACTGTGGTCCCCAGCGCTCCCGGCCATCTGAAATCTGGCCTTGGCCACCAGAGGCACAAGAGGGTCTGCCCACCGTCTCTGCGACTTGGGACAGGGTGGGGTCTGCAGGCCGAGGGTTTCCTGGCATTGAGGATGAGCCCAGAACCAGGCGCCCATCCAGACCTGGCTAGCTGCTGCCAGATACAGCTACCATTCACAGGAGTGCGGCCCCTAAGCTCCGGAGCCCCACGCCCCACGTGAGAGCCTCCAGGTGTAGCGAAGGACATGCGGGTGCAGAGACACAGAGACACGGAGCCCCTGGAAGGACCAGATTCCAGCTCCAGGTGTAGTGAAGGACATGCCGGTGCAGGGACACAGAGACACGGAGCCCCTGGAAGGACCAGATTCCAGCTCCAGGTGTAGCGAAGGACATGCGGGTGCAGAGACACAGAGACGGAGCCCCTGGAAGGACCAGATTCCCGCTTGTGAAAGGCTGGACGGCGTGCAGACCAGACCCTGTGGTGTGTGCATGTGTGTGCACACGTGTGTGCGTCTGTGAATGCATGGTGTGTGTGCGTGCACACACGCAGACTTGCATGCTCACTGCTCGCCAGACACGAGGTCTGAGGTCACCTGGGGCTCGACCAGCAGATGTGAGGAAATTCACCTGAGGAGTAAGTCGGGGGAGGTTGCGGGCAGGACAAGCTGGGGGGCGTCTGAGTGAGTGTCCAGGTGCACAGACAGGTCCTGAGCTAGGCAGGATGGCAGAGGGGGGGCAGCGCTGGGGCCAGAGCCCAGGTGCCCGGGCTGAGTGTGGACCTGCTCTGCATGTTCCCGAATCCTCGAGAAACCGCCTTCCCCGGGATGTGGGGGGGCGTCAGCTGGGCAGTAGCACCCCATTCTCTGGGCTATTTCTGAAAGCACAGATGTGTGATTGGACCACACCCACGCTGGAGCCTTTGCCCAACCCCCATCTACTACCTAATGTGTCCTGGGGCACAAGGCAAGCCCCCTGGTCGCCTGATTGAGTGGGCTGGCAGGGGTGTTGCTCCACTGTGAGCATCCCTCGGTGGCCGGCGGGAGGGGCGCCCGGCGGGAGGGGCGCCCAGCGGGAGGGGCCGAGCAGGTGCACCAGGTTGGGGGCGGCAGGTCCGTGCTCTGTGTGAGCATCTGAGAGGCTCCGTGGGGCAGGTCCCACCTGGAGGGCCTCCCCTTCCTCCCCAACCCCCGAATCTGGCTGGGCTTGACCTTCGGCTCCGTCCAGACATGCCTCGGGAGCAAGCGTGAAATACAAACTGAACAATTTCAGTGATTCCACATACGACTTAGATGCTCTCTGATAAAATAATCTGAGAAGAAACCAGGATAAACAGTAAAATTCATGCTAATAATCTGCATTTAAAATTTTTCTTTACTTAGAATGACATTAACTAGCAGCAAGTAAGAAACGTCACGGGGAGGCAAGGACAAGGCTTTGGATCTGAGAGCCTTTGAGGACCCTGCTTGCCTGCTTTTCTGAACGGGGCCCTGATTTCCTCATGCCCTAGGCCTGTGCCTGCAGCCCTCCCCATCCCAGCTCCTGCTCACGCAGTGCCCACCCCACCTCTGCCCCGTCCTCCCCGGCCTCCTGGCCGCTCCCTCTGTCCGGGCTCGGAGTCCGGGCCGCCCTCTCCACGCTGCTGCTCGCTGCCCCGCTCCGGCCCTCCCTCGGTCCCGTCTGATCCCTGTCCTGGCAAAAGCCCAACCCTGGTTAACCCCCTTCTCTACCTGGTTCCTGTTGCTCCCACACTGCTGGTGTGTCCAGTGAAAACCTGGCTGCTGTGCTGACTGGGTGTCAGGGCTGGACAGGGTCTGGGCCGCACAGGGTGTCCGGTAGCTGATGAGGAGTGAATGGATGACTCCTGAAGCCCTTTGTGTCTTAGGCACCGGCTTGCCTCGCCTTGCCACTTGAAGTCCAGCCCCGCCCACCATGCCAGAGCCCCGCCCACATCCCCACCCGCTAACCACAGCCACCCACTATCACCATAGTCCCGCCACACCCCCATACTATAGCCCCGCCCATCACGCCAGAGCCACGTCCACAGCTCCACCCACTACCCCACGGCCCAGATGTGTATAAGAGACAGGTGCTGAGCAGTGTGGGGGTGAGGCGGGGAATCATTGTGGTCTCCGCAGAGGGGGGCTGGAGGCCCTCCTTCCCCGGGGGGAGCAGAGGTGAAGCCCAAAGCCTTCACTCCGGGGATCCCCCCTACAGACGGGCTGCTCCACAGACCCAGAGAGGTATGTGGTCACGCGGGTAGGCGGGAGGGGAAAGCGCTGTGTCCCTGGCCGCCAGGAAGCCAGCACAGAGAGCCTGGAGGCCCAGGGTCCAGGGAGCCTCCTGTGCTTTGGGGGGTCCTTCTGAATCATCAGTGACCCTGACAGGGGGGGAGCCCTGGCCTGCCTGAGCTGCTTGGGGTCAGTTAAAGATGACTGGCAATTCTTTTACCTTCCTGTTGCGAGCCAGAGTCCAGTCCCCCACCTCCTTGAAGCTGGGCGGGTCTTTGCGACTCCTGTGGCTGATGGACTTGCAGGACTGGGGCCGGGGCCTTCCGGGGCTCGGTTGGAGGCTGGGCTCCATCTGGGCCTCTTGGAACCTAACCCCGTGGCCAGAGCTGCTGGGCAAGAAGGCTGACTGCGTTGCTGTTGGGACCACATGACTCCCAGAGGAGGGGCGCCCAGCAGAGTCCCCGCTTCTGGCATCCCCCTCCAGGGTCAGGGGGCGAGCTCCCTCTTACATGGAGCAGCAACAATACACATCCACACCTTCTCCGAGGCTGTGCCGACGCTGCTGCCCTCTGTACATATGTTAACTACCTGGGCCCCCGGGACGCCTCGCAGAGCGTCACATCGATCCACAGAACAGGTGACCCGTTGATGGGGTCAGATGAGCAAGGTGACTGTCAGGAGCTCAGCCGAGCTGGCGAGGCCGGAGCTGCTGCTTCTACAGCCGAGGAGGCCGAGCGGGCGTGAGGCCACGTGTCCACTGGGCTCGGGCCACACCTCCAGCAGAGGAGGGGACACCCCGAGGGCCAGCCACAGTGCGCGGGCTGTGTCTGTTTCCCCCAGCGCCCTCCCATGCCTCTCTTGGGGAGGAGGCCCCCGGGTCCCGGAGGAGCCGCCCTCCCCTGGGTGCCCTGCCCCTGCCCTTCCGGGCACAGGTCCACCTTGGCGTCGCTTGCGCAGACCTTGCTGGCTGACGGCAGTGGCGTCCACACCCTTGGATCAGGACCCAGCGGCTCAGGGACAGCCGTGCCTGATGCTCCCACGTTGTCTCTCCAGCTCCAGGTCAATGCGCTTGTGAAACCCCAGGGCTGTGCTGACAAGAGGTGGGGGGACCCGGGGGTTTCTCAGGCGCTTCTTCAAATTCTGGTGATTTTATCCCTCCAGCTACTCCTCCCCAGGAAGAGCTCCTGACACGACGGGCCTGTCTCGGGCCTCTGTTCCGGAGGACTTGGTGAAATGATGAAGAGTGTGAGCTTCACTGTGCAGCCACCTCCGCGCGCCCCCGCCTCTGCGTGTGTGGCCCTGCCTCTGCGTGTGTGTCCCCGCCTCTGTGTGTGCCCCGTTGTGAACGTGTTTTCTATTCATTATAGTTCATTTCCGTCCCCAGGACCACCAGAGAGGCACGCCATGCCCCCCAGTTCTTTGCAGGTGAGAGCCAGGCTCTGTCGGGAGGCTCCAGGGCTGCAGAGAACCTGAATTTCAGGAACGACCCACAGTTACGAGCCACGAGAACCATACGGCCGCATTACTAGAAAGAAATCTCGGCAGAAGCCTGAAAGGCGGCAGAGTGCTCCATATTCCTCATCTGATCGCAATTAGAGGTTGAAAATACGGGCCAGAAGGGGGCTGCTTGTGACAGACGTGCGGCTCGGGTCACAGGAAGCGTTATTAATGGGAGGAACTTGCTGGAGTCGGGCTCGGCGGCTGCTCCGCTCCAGTGTGCACAAACAAGGTGACTGGTGCCCCCAGCACCCGAGCCACAGTGGGTGACGGCTCTGACCCCGAGCTCTGCCCTGGAGTCCCCTCCTGGCGCCTCCACATTTCTGGGTGGGGGTGGGGCATGGGGACTCGGACGGGAGAGTTGGGAGGTGGAGGTGTGCAGGGCCGGCACTGGGATTGATGGGGGGAGGGGGCCATGCCGCCCAGGTGCCCTGCCCCTGTGGGTGCCCCAAGGGAGCAGGTGGCTCCCTACAGACAGGCTCGCTCCCGGCTGAAGACAGCAGCCCGACTCCGGCCCGCGCCTTCCTCTGAGGGCGGCCAGCCTCCCAGACAGCTCGATGTGGGGCCAGAAGGGCTTGGTCGTTCATCCAAATCTGGGGCAGCCCTGAGCCCCTGCAAGATGCTTCCCCTGGGAGGGCTCCCAGAGCAGCCCCCGCACCCCCATCTCCGTCTCGGGGACAGCGTCCAGAGAACCCGCCCGCCGGGGCATCGAGCCGTCCTGGGTCTCGGCGGGGTGGCCAGCATCCTGGGTCTCGGGACAGCTGCGGGAGGAAACAGGGAGGCAGAGACGGAAGGGGCGTGCTGGAGGCACGGGGGAGGCCCGTTGCAGGCACCTGTTGCTCTCGGACTGAATTCGGATCTCTCCTGACTGACTCAGTCTGGCCGCCTGGTTTCCGCTTTCCCGCCCGCCTCCTGGGATCTGGGTGGACCAGGCCGACGCTGGGCCCGGGGTCTTCCTCACCCTCACAGCGGCGTGTGCAAGGGCCCTGCGGGCGAGGCTTGGCACAACACTTCACTTTCTGCCTCGGTTTCCCCCTGTGAGTGGGGGAACTGTCATTAGGATTGGGTTCAGACCCGAGTCTTGCTCAGCCCAGAGACAGCCTGGGCTCCAGGCACCCGGAGACCGGCTCATCTCAAATAGTACTGTGCCCGGGATGTCCTGGGGGTTGGGTGAGGTCCAGAAGAAGTGTGACCTCCCTGTTGCTGCTGGGACAAGCCAGCGCCACCCGGGTGCCTGGAAGCAGGGGTTCTGGAGGCGAGCCTGGGCTCCAGGATGCAGGGCTGGGCTCCCTCTGGAGGCCCAGGGCCCTCCCGTCTCTTCCAGCTGCCAGCGGCCCGGCCCCCAGCCTCTGCCTCTGTCCTCTCAGAGCTTCTCTGTGGTGCCGCATCTCCCGCTCGTCAGGACGCTCGTGGTGGCGGGCAGGGCCGCCCGCACAGCCCTTAACCCAGTTACACCTGCAAAGGCTTGTTTTTTTTCTTCATATAAGATCACCTTTAGGAGTTCCAGAGATTAGGACGTGAGTACCTCTGGGGCTATAGTTCAGCTGACCTCAGGTCATGTAGGGTGGGACCTGCCCTTCTCCATTTCTGATGAGCTCCTGGCCGGGGCAGCTGCTGCCAGCCTGAGACCCTGGGTGGAGTGGCTGTGGCAGGCCCCTCGCCTTGGGGTGGGCAGGTTCCAGAAGCTTTCGGGGAGGGGGTGACAGGGCCCCTGAAGGCTGCCTGGGGTGGAGCAGAGCCCACAGGAAGGGCGTTGAAGTGGAGCCTCTACCCCAGGGGTCACTGCCCGGGCAGGGGCAGCTGGCAACAGGAACGTTCTGGAACCTGCACGGCTCCTGCTTCCTCTGGGTGTGATCTGTCTGCTTTCTCTTTGTCACAAGCTGCTGCTTGAACTGGAAACCTGCCCGGCTCAGGCTGGACCCCAGTCCCGCAGGATCCGGAGGGCAGTGAGTGACAGGGACCGCGGGTGGGCTTTGTCCCAGGGCAGGCTGTGCTGGTGATGCTCCACTGTGATGAATCCTCACACCGTGAAGGTCATCTGTTTACAGAGTGTGACTCAGGGCTTCCTGTGTGTTCACAGAGCTGTGCAGCTCTCACCCTCAAAGACGTCTAGTCCCCACCCGCCTGTGCTCCACACCCCGCCTGGCCCTGCTCACCTGCTTGCTCAGGCCTGGCTTTGTACGGGCCTCTGTGGGTAGCCATCGGGTACTGGGCAAGCCCTGAGTGTGCCTGTCCCAGGGCTGGGTGATGTGTGGGCTGGCAGATATCAAGTTGTTGACGCTC
Organism: Oreotragus oreotragus; assembly: GCA_006410675.1. NCBI lineage: Eukaryota > Metazoa > Chordata > Mammalia > Artiodactyla > Bovidae > Oreotragus > Oreotragus oreotragus. The sequence goes on from SJYX01001743.1 coordinate 98,344, forward strand.
ACTGGCCAGTGTGTGGGGGGGTGGGGTGGGGTGGGGGTCCTGGGGAGCCTGGCCACTTCCCTTGATTGCTTACCCACCCCCACCCCCACGACCATCCTGGCCAACAGAGTTGGTGTTCGCTTTGACAATCCAGGAGACAGGAGCTTGGGAGGTCATGTGCCTGTCTAAGGTCACAAGGGCTGGGAGGTGCCAGGACTCAGAACTCGCCTCCTGAGGCCCCTTTTCCAAAGAGCCGGCCGGCTGGGGACCCTGGTGCGGGACAAAACCACGCCTGCTGCCCCAGCTGCCGCTGTTCAGGGGACAAGCAGGAGGCCAGGATGGATGGTTGGTCCCAGAGACGGTCTAAGGGGNTGGCCACCTCATGCGAAGAGTTGACTCATTGGAAAAGACTCTGATGCTGGGAAGGACTAGGGGCAGGAGAAGGGGACGCCAGAGGATGAGATGGCTGGATTGCATCATGAACTCGATGAACGTGAGTCTGAGTGAACTCTGGGAGATGGTGATGGACAGGGAGGCCTGGCCTGCTGCGATTCATGGGGTCGCAAAGAGTCGGACATGACTGAGTGACTGAACTGAACTGAGAAAAGAATAGGCTTTATTACTTTGCCAGGCTGAGGAGTACACAGTGGACTGATGATCTCAAAAAACCCATGTCCCACTTTGGAGAATATAGTGAGAATTTTTATAATAACTGTTTAAAAGAGGTTATCATCAGCTCATGGACATTCTTCTTATGGGTTGGTGGTGGGAAGCAGGAGTCGGCATCAAACTTCAGGTCCATCTGGTCTGGGGTCTACATGCTTGTGGGCCGCATACAATCATTAATTAACTTCTAACCACCTGGAGGGGGTTTCATTATCTGCTGAATAGCTCAAAGATAATTGTTGTGTGTATCCACTGATGCAGAAACTGGACCTTGCCTCAAGTCAGCTTTTGACTGTTTGTTTCTCCCTGGTCTTGCACCCCCATTCATGCATGGTTAGTTGCTCAGTTGTGTCAAACTGTTTGTAACCTTTGTAGCCCACAGGCTCCTCTGTCCATGGGATTATTTTTAGACAAGAATACTGGGGTCGATTGCCATTTCCTTCTCCAAGAGATCTTCCCGACCCAGGGATCAAACCTACATCTCCTGTGTATCCGGCATTGCAGGTGGATTCTTTACCCACTGAGCCTTGGGGAAGCCCCTTGCATCCCCTCCTTTTCCTGATTAACAACTGCTTGAATCTTCTCACTGAAACTCAGGGAAGGTCATGGAGGCTGGAAGAAGGCTGTTTCCTATAATCAAATAAATGTGGGGCACAGAAAAGCTTTGTGCTTAGGAGCCCCACAGGGTCCTGCTTGGTATCAGTAAATTACTTGCACATGAAAGCTCATCTTAGGAGGAGATGACCTAAGACATTAGCCCAAGAGGATATAATTACCAATTGCAAGATCCAGGGAAGGTGATGATACAACTTATTCAAGGTCACAAGTTTAGTTAGGGTGACAACTCACATATTAGCTCAAGTCTGGCTCCTTTTCAAAGTCCTTTTCTGAAGGCTAATAAATAAACTGAGGTCACAGCAACTAAGGTATAACTTGACAGATAATGTTACTGTATCATGACTCTGATAATGCCCATCCCACCCAGACTGCCTTCAACTCCAGAACAACTGTTATCAGATATTTAAGATATTGAGGCTGTCTGAACATCTCTTTTAAGAGTCAGCAGGATCTGCGAATCATGGGAGGAGGGAGCAAACCTTCCTCCCCTGTTAGTCCATTTATGGCGTCTCTGTTTTTTTTTTCTTAATTTTTATTTTTCCATTTAGGAAAATGCTTTAAATATTGTGTCATGATGTAGGGGAGTGGAGAAGGCAATGGCATCCCACTCCAGTACTCTTGCCTGGAAACTCCCATGGACGGAGGAGCCTATTAGGCTGCAGTCCATGGGGTCGCTGAGTCTGACACGACTGAGCAACTTCACTTTCACTTTTCACTTTCATGTACTGGAGAAGGAAATGGCAACCCACTCCAGTGTTCTTGCCTGGAGAATCCCAGGGATGGCGGAACCCAACGGGCTGCTGTCTATGGGGTCGCACAGAGTCGGACACGACTGAAGCGACTTAGCAGCAGCAGCAGCAGCATGTAGGGGAGAGAGGGATATAGAAGGAGGACTATTAAAGGCAGGTATAGGAGAACAGTTGTGTTCTACTCGGGAAATGCAGACTCTGTGGGATAAAACCTTTAGTTCCCTGCACTCTGGACTTTGTCTACAGGATGTACCCAGTGTGGCCAGGCTTACCTTGCACTAAAAAAAAAGAATGTGATTTTATACCAAAGAAATAGATCTGGTAGAATTTCAGATGCTGTAGGTTTTAGATTGAAATTACTTCAGGGTCCCTCCCAGCACCTTTTCAATCTCGCTTGTAAGTGACAATACTACACTGCTTATAATTGTGGCTGATTCTAGGAAAACAATTTTTTTTTTTTTTAACTAAAGGAAGTTGCCAAAAGGACACAAGTCTACTACAACAGGAGAAAAATCAGACAAACATTGAGAGAGCAAATAAGGGTTGGCTGATCTCACATTAATTTTTATTCTGACCACACATTCTTATCTCTAAATTGTGTAATTATATCTCTCATCTCAGAACATACAGAAGACTACATCATTGTCCTCTTGACAAAGAGGAAAGGGGAGATTGTAGCCACAATTGCTTAACTTACTTTTCCAGAAATGTAGACGAGCATCTTCCAGAAGAAAGTGCAGGCAGGGGAGTAGGGGGCATTTTCTAGGCTCACACTGCACTCCACCAGCCCAGAGCCACCTTTAGAGTCTGTATCAGCGTGTCTACATTGGAGGACAAGGAAGGAAGCCCCCGCACCCATTCAACCAGCTCTCTGAATCATCTCCACATGTGTGTTTTTGTTGTTCAGTCACTAATCCTGTCTGACTCTTTGCGACCCTACAGACCGCAGCAGGTCAGGCTTCCCTGTTCTTCACCATCTCCCAGAGTTTGCTCAAAATCATGTCCGTTGAATCAGTGATGCCATCCAACCATCTCATCCTCTGTTGCCCCCTTCTCCTCCTGCCCTCAATCTTTCTCAGCATCAGGGTCGACTCTTTATCTAATGATAAAGGTCGGCTCTTTATCTATAAGCCGACTTATCTGAGTCAGCTCTTCACATCAGATGGCCAAAGTATTGGAGCTTCAGCTTCAACAACAGTCCTTCCATGAATATTCAGGATTGACTTTCTTTAGGATCGACTGGTTTGATCTCCTTGTTGTGCAACGGACTCTGAAAAGTCTCCTCCAGCATCATAGTCCAAAAGCATCAATTCTTAAGTGCTCAACTTTATTTATGGTCCAACTCTCACATCCCTATATGCCTACTGGAAAAACCATAGCTTTGACAATGTGGACTTTTGTCAGAAAAGTAACGTCTCTGCTTTTTAATATGCTAAGTTTGTCATAGCTTTGCTTCCAAGGAGCAAATATCTTTTAATTTTATTGCTCCAATCACCATCTGTAATGATTTTGTCACCCAAAAAATTAAGTCTCTCACTCTTTCCATTTCCCCCCATGTATTTGCCATGAAGTGATGGGACCAGATGACATGATCTTAGTTTTCTGAATGTTGAGTTTTAAGCCAGCTTTTTCACTTTCGTCTTTTACCCTCATCAAGAAGCTTTTTAGTTCCTCTTTGCTTTCTGTCATTAGAGTGGTGTCATCTGCATATCTGAAGTTATTGATATTTCTTCCTGCAATCTTGACTCCAGCTTGTGCTTTATCCAGCCCATCATTTTCTTATGATGTACTCTGCATATAAGTTAAATAAGAAGGGTGACAATATACAGCCTTGATGTTCTCCTTTCCCAGTTTTGAATCAGTCCATTGTTCCATGTCTGCTTCTAGCTGTTGCTTCTTTACCTACATACAGTTTTCTCAAGAGACAGATATGGTGTCTCGTATTCCCATTTCTTGAAGAGTTTTCCAAGTTTGTTGTGATCCACACAGTCAAAGGCTTTATGTAGTCAATGAGACTGGAAAAGATGTTTTTCTGGAATTCCTTTGCTTTTTCTATAATCCAATGGATGTTGGCAATTTGATTTCTGGTTTTCCTCTGCCTTTTCTGAATTTATTTTGTACAATTGGAAGTTCTCAGTTCACATACTGTTGAAGCCTAGCTTGAGGGATTTTGAGCATTGCCTTGATAGCATGTGAAATGATTGCAATTGTGTGGTAGTTTGAACATTCTTCGGCATTGCCTTTCTTTGGGATTGGAATTGAAACTGAACTTTTCCACTCCTGTGGCCACTGCTGAGTTTTCCAAATTTGCTGGCATATTGAGTGCAGCACTTTAACAACATCATCTTTTATGATTTGAAATAGTTCATCTGGAATTCTGTCATCTTCACTAGCTTTGTTCATAGTAATACTTCCTCAGGCCTACTTGTCTTTGCTCTCCAGATGTCTGGCTCTATGTGAGTGACCACACCATCATGATTATCCAGGTCATTAAGACATTTTTTGGGGGTACAGTTCTGTGTGTTCTTGCCACCAAGACCCAGATTCAACTTGAAACCAGCAATAACTGAGATTGCTTTTTCATCCCAGTGTCTGCCTCCATGCACACTTTCCAAGCTGTTTCAGAAACAAACTTATCACTTCATCATAAAAAGGATATGAATTTGCCTCATTGGTGCACTGAAACCACATATAAATTGTGCAGATGTTGCACCCATAAACTCCAGTGATTAGAAGAATATTGGCACATTTTAATCTTAAATGGATTCATATATAACTTAGATACATAATTTTGAAAAAAAAAACATACTTTTCTTAGCCAGAGTTGCCTAGAAGCAGAGTCTGAGGTAAGGATTAAGTTCCAAAGCTTTAATTGAGAGACATAAACCAAGGGCATAAAGCTGAAGACAAAAGAAAGTGAGGTGGGAAACAAAGGAGAACAAGATGACAAACTATATTAAGCACTATACTAGGCACTGCTTCCTGATGAACAAAAACACAGTAGGTTGCCTGGCCGACATGCCTCCTCAGCCCTAGGCAATGTCATGGAAGAGACCATGGAAGGGATTATGGAGAGGACATTTACTGGCCTACTCCTTTTTGCCCTATTTTCTACTTGTCAAAGGTGACTCCTTAGCAGATTGACTTCCCTACATGTGTCCAGTCTTATTTATTAAATGGCTTTTCAGACCCTCAAGTTGACAAGACCTCACACCTCACAATGTGGACTTTCTTGTCAGTCCAGAGGTCATGGACAAACCAAAAGCTCAGCAGGGTGGAGGGCCTGACATTCCTGGGCAAAGTGACTTATGATCAGACTACAGAGGTTTGAGCAGAGTCAATGATTTGTACAATAAATCAAGACAGAGCAAGTGCCTAAGAATCTGAGAGAGGGCAACACCAGGGGAATCTGAAAAAACACATAACATGTGCCACATATAATTCATATAATTCATAATTGATAAGTAGGATTGACATTATGCTTGTCATGGTTTTAACAATCGATGTATTCTATCGAGCAATTTGCTATGGGCTGGGTCCTGTTAAGCCCTTTAACAAATTATTTATTTGGCTTTCTGGGAGACAGACAGCTTCAGCTTAAATTCTACTAATTCCACTTACTAGCTGTAAGATCTTGGGTAAATTATTCCATTTCTCTGAGCCTCAGTTTCCTCATTTGTAAATTGCAGATAATGTACCCAACTCAATAAGATGTTGTAAAAATCTAATAAAATGATAATTTGCCCAAAAAAAAGGCCCTGCCCCACCCTTGATACACCCTTTGCAGTATGACCCTGTTGCAATGCTTGTCTGTCATGAAAGAGAGTGTATTTCCTCAGCTTTCAACTTCGAATTTGGCTGTGTGTCTTGTTTAACCTATACGATGCAATAAGTGATTAGGTAATCACTCCAGTTCTTAGGGGCCCTGTGTCCACCCTCTCTCTCTCAGACCTCTGCCCCTAGGAGAACAATTGGTGGGAGGTGGGGATGGCGGGCACAGGTGGATAAGGAGAGGCCACATGGAGCCTTGATGAGCCATCTTACTGGGGCCATCCTAGACCAGCCAGACCCGACTGACTAACTGTCAAAGATGGACAAGCAAGCTGGTTGACGTTATCCATTCCAGATCTTCAGATCCACCCAGCCAATCTCCAGATTCACAAGCAGAAATATCTGTTTATTGCTGTAAGTCACCGAAGTTTCAGTTCAGTTTAGTTCAGTCACTCAGTCATGTCCAACTCTGCTACTCCATGGACTGCAGCATGCCAGGCTTCCCTGTCCATCACCAACTGCCGAAGCTTGCTCAAACTCATGTCCATTGAGTCTGTGATGCCATCCAACCATCTCAACCTTTGTGGTTCCCTTCTCCTCCTGCCTTCAATCTTTCACAGAATCAGGGTCTTTTCCAAAGAGTCAATTTATCGCATCAGGCCAAAGTATTGTAGTTTCAGCTTCAACTTCAGTCCTTTCAATGAATATTCAGGACTGATTTCCTTTAGGATTGACTGGTTGGATTTCCTTGCAGTTCAAGGGACTATCAAGAGTCTTCTCCAACACCACAGTTCAAAAGCATCAATTATTTGGCACTCAGGTTTCTTTATAGTCCAACTCTCACATCCATACACGACTACTGGAAAAACCATAGCTTTGACTAAATGGACCTTTGTTGGCAAAGTAATGTCTCTGCTTTTTAATATGCTATATAGGTTGGTCATAGCTTTTCTTCCAAGGAGCAAGCATCTTTTAATTTCACGACAAAATCATGCAGTGATTTTGGAACCCTCCCCCCAATAAAGTCTGTCACTATTTCATTGTTTCCCCATCTATTTGCCATGAAGTGATGGGATCAGATGACATGATCTTAGTTTTCTGAATGTTGACTTTTAAGCCAGCTTTTTAACTCTCTTCTTTCACTTTCATCAAGAGGCTCTTCTTTACTTTCTGCCATAAGGGTGGTGTCGTCTGCATCTCTGAGGTTATTGATATTTCTCCCAGCAATCTTGATTCCAGCTTGTGCTTCATCCAGCCCTGCATTTCACATGAGAGGTAATCTGCATATAAGTTAAATAAGCAGGGTGACAATGTACAGCCTTGAGATACTCCTTTCCCTATTTGGAAACAGTCTGTTGTTCCATGCCCAGTTCTAACTGTTGCTTCTTGACTTGTGTACTGATTTCTCAGGAGGCAGGTAAGGTGGTCTGGTATTCCCATCTCTTTCAGAATTTTCCAGAGTTTGTTGTGATACACACAGTCAAAGGCTTTGGCATAGTCAATAGAGCAGAAGTGAATGTTCTTCTGGAGCTGTCTTGCTTTTTTGATGATCCAGGGGACTTGATTGTTTCATTTTAATGAATGTGGAAACAGGACAGGTTAAATGACTTGATTGTGATCACATGTTAGACATTTGATGGGAACCCAGGAATATCCAACCCCATAGCTTTAATTGCCACATGTTACTCTAACTTTTCCCTGGATCCTTGATCTGTATTCCTTGCTGACTAATGACTCTAGGTGAATTATTTGACCATATGTCTTTTTCCTTATAAAGCTGTGTGTGTGTGTGTGTGTGTGTGTGTGTGTGTGTACCTGTGTGGGTGCTCAGTTGTGTCCTACTCTTTGTGGCCCCAAGAATTGTAACCTGCCAGGCTCCTTTGTCAATGAGATTTCTCAGGCAAGAATAGTGGAAAGGGTTGCCATATCCTTCACCAGGGGCTCTTCCTGACCCAGGGATCAAACCCTCATCTCTTGCATCTCCTGCACTGGCAGGTGGATTCTTTACCACTGTGCACCTGGGAAGTCCTATACTCCTATACGTCCTCTTAATTTTATGCTTGAAGGGGCTGATATTTTGTAATTTAGTAGTTATGAAATATGCGAAAACATTCAGAGGAAAGAGAATTTCAGAAAGTGCAATAGAGAAAAGACATCAAAGGAAAGGCAGTTATGTATACATTATACCCTGACAGAGGGAGGGCAGGAGAGGCCTGGAATGGAATGATGTGGACCGCAGGCCCATCAGGGCATGGCTGGTCACCTGGGTGGCATGCACAGTGTGAGCCTGCAGCATACAGAAATCTTTGAGTTTCAGAATTTTCATCTCCTTTCTGGGAATGCTTATATTCCTAATTTGCTTTCTCTAGTTTTTGAAATGTGTGACCATATATTGATTAGACTGATGTTTATATGTGACTTATGGGCTCACTCTCATGCATTCATTTAAAGCCACCCCTCACAAACTACCAACTGGCAGGGTGAAGACCCATTATTTATATTCAATCAGGGGCCGCTCTGCTATATTTATCCAGCTGGATTTGAAAACAAAGGAAAATACGCACGCGGGTGAGGTCGGTCAGCCAGCCAGGGCCTTCTGAGGCTCTAGGGCTTTTCTATTTGCCTTGTCAGTGCAGCGAGGATACGGGGCCTCTTTCCCATTAGTGTTAATGGAGCCAATCACGTGAATCCACCACATAGCAATGTGTGTCCTCTTGTGTTCTGATATCTTAATGCATGAAATTGCATCTCTAGGGAAAGACTTGCCTCCTCTTAAGTGCTCCCAATTCCCATTAATGATAATGGAACAGAAAGAAATATACCCATCATTGCTCAACAGTTGGCGTGGGCGGGGGGGGCAAAAGTGAAAGATGATTAGGTTTGGGGAATGTCAGTGGAAACCCAAAGGAACTGCAGGCATGGTCTGAAATGGCCCCTCTTTCATCATTTGTAGAGTCTGTCTTACAGAGTAAGTAAGTCACAGAGAGAAAAGCAAATATCACATGTTAATGCCCATATGTGGAAAATAGAAAAATGGTACAGATGAAGCTATTTCCAAAGCAGGAATAGAGATGCAGACATAGAGAATGGACATAGAGACACAGGCATGGTGGGGGAAGAGGAGGGCAGGATGAACTGAGAGAGTAGGACCGACATATACACACCATCACATGTAAAATAGATAGCTAGTGGGAACGTGCTGTCCAGCTCAGGGAGCTCAGCTTGGTGCTCTGTAATGACCTAGAGGGGTGGGAAGTCCAAGAGGGAGGGGATATATGTGCACATATGGCTGATTCACTTTGAAATTATCACAACATTGTAAAGCAATTATATTCCAATTAAAAAAATCAAATAGTCCCTTTTTCCAGACTTATTTAAGCATTTTCATTAGACACAGACATATTTCTTAGAACCATCAACAGATAACTGGCTACACTGTCCTCTTCAAGAGAAGGTGACATCCCTACACATGCTGACCCAGACTCTAAAGACCGCTCTGGGCCAGAGGAGTACAGTGCAAGCTAAGAAAGTGCCCACCACTCCCCTGCCTGCACTTTCTCCTGTAAGACACTCTTCAGTGTTTTAGGAAAAGCAGCATAAGCAATTCTGCCTGTATCCTACTTTTTTCTTTTCGTAGAGAAGGCACCAATATGGATTCCTGTATGGGCTAAGGTTATGAAAGAGACATAATTATGCTGTTTAGAGATAAGACTGTGTGATCAGACTAGAGATTAATGTGAAATTCAACCAACACTTTGTTGCTCTTTGGAGAAGGAAATGGCAACCAACTCCAGTATTCTTGCCTGGAAAATTCCATGGACAGAGGAGCCTGGCAAGCTATAGTCCATGTGGTTGCAAAGAGTCTGACATGACTGGGCAACTTTCACTTCACTTCACTTTGTTGCTCTCTTAACAAGTTGGGCTGATTGTTTTTCTCCCAGTGAACTAGCACTGTGTCCTTTCGGTAGCTTGCTGCAGTTAAAAAAAATGGTTTGTTTAGAATCAGTCACATCTGTAAGCAGCAGAGTATTGTCACTCATGGGTGAGAGCAAAAAAGTGCTCAAAGAAACCTTGAAGTCATTTCAGTCTAAGGACTACCGTGTTGGAAATTCTATCAGATTTAGTCCTTTGGTATACATTCTCTGACTTTTTTGTTTGTTTATTTTTTAAATATAGTGTAAAATAGTGCAGGGAGAACTAATGCATTCTGTAATGAACACCCATGAGGGGGTATGTTCAACAGAGGGCACTGGATGTGATTCATAGAGAACCAAGGATGCTTTCTGGGAAGGAGAAAGTGAAGGGAATAGAAGAAATAGGAGGGAGATGTAGAAAGGGATCATGATGAGCTTTCCCTACACTCACCTTAGAGATGTTGGGAGGGTGAAAGGAGCACATGTACTGTTGAGTTGGATATGCACTGCAGACATTCTTCCCACTGGCTCCGTCGTGTCCAACTCTTTGTGTCCCCATGGACTGCAGGCCTCCCTGTCCATCACCAGCTCCCGGAGTTTACTCAAACTCATGTCCATTGAGTCAGTGATGCCATCCAGCCATCTCATCCTCGGTCATCCCCTTCTCCTCCTGCCCCCAATCCCTCCCAGCATCAGAGTCTTTTCCAATGAGTCAACTCTTCGCATGAGGTGGCCAAAGTACTGGAGTTTCAGCTTTAGCATCATTCCTTCCAAAGAAATCCCAG
>SJYX01001743.1:111000-165934 GCA_006410675.1 Oreotragus oreotragus
ACATCTTGTCCATCATTACCAGAGCCCCGCCCACGGCCCCTCCTACCCGCCCAGCCCCTTGGGCCTCTAGGCAAGGTGGCACGGAGGAGACTCGAGCAGCGGGCGTCCCGTTCCCTCCGTGTGGGCTGAGGGCAGGGGAAGGTCTTGCCTCTGTGGGCACAGGAGAGGCCGTGGGGTGGGCCGGCCCTTCCGTGGCCGCTACCGTGCTGACCCCACTGGGTCTCCGCGGAACCGCCTCCGCGCCTGCAGGAGGGCGGGGTGTGTGCATGGGGAGGACGTTGGGGTGTTGGGGTGGAGATTCTGCCAGGACCCCTGCAGCCCCTCAGCACAGATGCCACTTTCCCAGGGCTCCTGCCCCCACCGTCCTCCTCCCTCGCATAGCTCCTTAGCCGAGGACGCCCAGGGGAAAGGAGAGGTGCCCTCACACCCATGGATGCCATGCCCCATGAGTGGCTGTGGGATCACAGGGGCACCCCTTCCACCAGCAGGAGCAGACGGGTTGGTAAGAACCTGACTGAGTGTCGGTTGGGGGGGCCCACTTTCCATGTCAAGGGGGTGGCCTCTGATGGGGAGACAACCTGGGGGGAGCTGAAATTATCAGGAAATGTGCCCCAATTCCAGCCCTTCCTCCTTGGCCTCCTTCCCTTCTCTGCTGGGTGGGGGTGTCCTCCCCTGCACGTTGGCCATGGAGGCAGTTTAGGAAGGGCATGGCCAGGCTCCGGATGCCCGCAGGGGCTCCTGTCCTGGGATGGTCCATGGCTCCCACTGGGGCCCCTCTGTGCGCCCTCGGACACACCTCCTTCCAGCAACTCGGATCTCCACACCTTTGCTCACACGACCCTTCTGGACCAGCTGCCCCTGTCTGCTGACCGCCTGGGATCTCAGCTTATAAAGGAGAAGGTCCATTTGCCCCTATCCTAGTCAGCCAGACTGAGTGGAATTTGGCAAAGCCGGAGAAGGGAGCCTGGTTCTCTCCACAGACCACCCCCGGGGCAGTGGCTGGACCCCACGCAGTAGGGCCAGGTGGTCTCGGCAGGGCCTCCCGGTGAGAGCCTCAGTTTCCTCCTCTGTGAAATGGGAATAATGCTGGTGTGGCCCTCCCAGGGCTGCTCTGGGGCAACCTGCACCCACAAGGCTGGAGGCTGTCATGTCTGAGCCGCCCTTTGAGGCCTTCTTGCTGACCAGGAGAGAAAGACCCGTAATTAGCAGCTCCCAGTAGACCTGCTCCTGATGGCTGACAGCTGCTGGCCAGGAGCTGCTTCTGGCTTTTCAAAGGTCCCTGCGATCTTGTCTGCTTGCTAATTCGCACTGTCTGTGCAAATGTCATTTTCTGCCGGCCCCAGACGGGCTGATCACAAACCCCTAATTAGCGGTGTCTCAAATAATGAGGTTTCCCCGTGTTCTCATTAGATGGAAATTACTTCCGAAAAGCGGCTCAGAGGGGCACGTGGGCCTGAGGCGGCCCTTTCCAGAGGGCCACTGGTCCTTGGGACAAGGGCAGCCTTTGCCCTGGGGAAGAGCTTACAGGGGGCCGAAGCCAGGGGCAGGGGCTGAGCTGGGGTTGTGGGGACCCCATGGGCGTGCCTGCCTCGGGGCTCGGTGACGGGAGATGCGGGGCTGGTTGGGGAGGAGTCCGTTCATCTTAGCCCCCGCTTCCCGGGGCTCCATGCGGGGGCATTTCTAGCTCTTCACTTAAAAGGATGCTTTTTGGCAAACCTCAGCATGCCATTAAAATTTCACGGCCCCCCTTAAGTGGAGGACCATTGGCTAGGACCTCAAGCCGAGTCCGCGCCTGGCCCAGGCGTGTCTCCTGTTGGCGAGCCGTCTCCTGGACCTTGCGGGAATGAGCCATCACCCGTGGCTGCAGGACAGGTTGGCTGGGCCCTGACACTCACGGCCTGGGATGCCGACAGCTTGAATTCACTTCCAGACAGAGCTGTGTTAACGCAGCTATTAGATGCTGGATGACTTTTTGCCTTCTCCACGCCTTATTTCAGGGCTTTGCCAGCAGCGATGAGCGCTGCATTGTAAATTGCTGTGTGGGCCTTGGTGTGCCCCTCACTGGGCGCCGTGCTGGGCCAGGCCAGAGGGGCCCACAGCCCACACAGTGTGGGCCTCAGAAACTGAGAGGCCTGCCGTGGGCCGGCAGACTCCTGGGGTGGTGGCGAGACCTCTGCCACCGGAAGGGCTCGCTCTTGTCTCTGCCTGGGGTTTCCCTGCTGCTGTGGAGCCATCCACGCAACTTACCGCAACTCCACGCCTTCCGCACCGGGAGTGTGGAGGCCTCCTCCCCAGGAAGCGTACCTGCTCTCCCGGGGCCCCTGACTCACCAGCTGCAAACGCCACACAGACCCTGGGGTTGTGCGCCTGCCTGGCTGCCTGGAGTCTGTGGGCATGTTGGTTCATAAGTAAATGCGTGGGCTCCTTAGGAAGGTACTTGGCACACACTAGATGTTCATGAAACATCTGAAAATGGGCGTGCGGCTGAATGAACGAATGCACGAGTGTGGATGAGTTCATTATACACCCTGGTGAGAGCTGGCGGGTGGCTGCTGTAACAGTGGTTGCCAGCTCACACACCCTGAGGCCTGGGTGCAAGCGGGTGGCCCAGGCCAGTGGCCTCCTGGCCGCCGCTCTCCTGCCCCGCCTGGCACTCCGGCTCCTACATGGTTTCCAGGGGCCAGTTCCCTGCACCCAGGGAGCCCTGGGGGCCCCCCCACTGGGACTGCTGTCCAGTTGCTCGGTCGTGTCTGACTCTCTGTGACCCACGGACCGCAGCACGCCAGGCTTCCTCGTCCTTCATTATTTCCTGGAGCTTGCTCAAACTCATGTCCATTGCGCCAGTGAGGCCATCCAATCTTCTCATCTTCTGTTGTCCCCTTCTCCTCCCGCCTTCAATCTTTCCCAGCATCAGGGTCTTTTCCAATGAGTCAGTTCTTCGCATCAGGTGGCCCAAGTATTGGAGTTTCAGCTTCAGCATCAGTCCTTCCAATGAATATTCAGGGCTGATCTCCTTCAGAATGGACTGGTTGGATCTCCTTGCTGTCGAGTGGCTCTGAAGAGTCTTCTCTAGCACCACAGTTCAAAAGCATCAATTCATCAGCGCTCAGCCTTTGGGGGCTCCTGGCTTAACTGACCTTCTCGCTGCTCATCTTGGAAAGGAGTGCCTGCCTGGCATGAAGCGTGCCTGCCCACGGTGCCCTGGGCAGCATTTCTGAAGTGATTTCCCTGATAATGAGAATCTGAGACGCCTCATTAACCCTGACAACTCTGACTGAGGTGACCAGTTGTTCTGCGGGGGCTGGTGGAGTATGGAAGCGGCTTTCTTCTTAAACAAAGAAAGTGACTAAACGCGCGAGTGAGTGAGTCTGTGAATCATGAACAATGAAGGCCTGGCTTGCTGATCACTCTGGGCACCATGTCATCAACATTTGGAAGGAATGAGTGAGAGAAGGAATGAAGGCACGAGAGGTGTGCAGAGGTCCTCAGAAACCCGAGTGGCGGCCCTCAGGACCCTCTCGTCTCCAGGACTCTCAGCCCTCCCATGGCCCTGCATGGAGGTCAGTTGATTGAGAATAGCTCAAACTCACTTTACAGATGAGAACACTGAGGCTGGACTCGAGGGCTTGGTGCTCAGGGCTGTCTTTTCACATCACGCTGCATCCTAAAAACAGCTCATGCTTCATCTGAGTCTGAACCAGGACGACTGGGGCACCTCGTTCACCCAGAATCCCCAGCACCCCATTTTAACCTTTTAGGGAGCCTTAGAAGGGACTTGTCTGTCCCCTCCAAAGTTCTGCTGGAGGTGAGGGGAGGCGGGGGATGGTGGGGGCTGCCGGTGAGCCTGTGGGAAGCAGCCTGCCTGCATGTGTCTGGCAACCATTCCCTCCAGTTAGCAGGAATGAGCAGGCATTGCCCTCAAGAGCCTCCAGCGGTTAGAAGGTCATTATACTATTCCTTCTGGTAATTGCATTTGGGAGATGGCCGTGGCCGCAGAAGAGCAAGGGAGTGACCCTTGGTCCTGGGGAGGAGCAGTCACATGGAGGAAAAGGAGAGAGGCCCGTGGCCTTGAACCTGGGGGAGCGGGGCACCGCGCCATCTCTGCTGCCTTGGGACACAGCTGCCCCCCCGGGAGGGGGTGCATCCGGGCACTTTGGGGGAACTTGAGGCACAGGCCTCGTGGCTGGGCACCTTTTGGTGACTGAGCTGTCCTACCAGGTCCTTTTTGCAAACTGGGATCTGAGCTCCAAGCTGCAGGAATGCACCAAGGGGGTGGCTCTTACCAGAAAGAGCCGTGGCTTTTGTGGACAGTGTGGTGTGTGGACCAGGCCCACAGGGTCCCTGTTCAGAACCCAGCATGTGCTGGATGCTTCCTGGGCACGGACACTCGTCTTTCCCAAAGCTGGCATCGCTGTTGATGCCCAAAGTCACCCCGCTTGTGGTTGGCGAGGGCTGGAGTCACATCCCCGTTTGTGTGGCCCCTAAGCCTGGGTCCTTCTCGAAGCACTGTGCAGCCGGTGGAGGAGGCCTGTGCTGGGGAGCGGAGAATCCTTGCCCACCATCTGCTGGCTCTGGGGCCTTGGGCAAGGAAGCCCCCTCTCCTGAAGCCGTGCTGGTGACCTCCGAGAGGATATAGGCCGGGACTGGATCTCGGGGGCACACGTGAGACAGCACACGTCCACATGCTTTGGAAACTGCTCTGCACATGCTGGTGTGTATGAGGAAAGAGCCCGGGACCCACAGCTCCGATGCACACGCTTGATCTCGGAGCCCAGAGGGACCACAACAGTGCCCCACAAGTCACTCCAACAGGGTGGGCGGGCCTGGGCTGATGCCAGGGCTTCCAACTCCAAAGCTGACTCTCTCCACTCCTCCGTGTTAGTGTGCCCTGAGAGGCCAGCACCTCTGCTGAAAGGCATTCACCCTTCATCCATCCTTCCATCATCCAACCCCCTATGTATCCACTCATTTATCCATCTGATTCCCACCCACCCATCCGTCCAATGTCCATCCACCCTCTATCACCGATCCATTATCCATCCATCCACCCAACATCCACCCGTCACCTGTCATCCGTCCATGATCCATCCCTCCCTCCAACCAACATCCACCCGTCACCTGTCATCCGTTCATTATCCATCCATCTACCCAATATCCACCCGTCACCTGTCATCCGTCCATTATCCATCCCTCCACCCAATAACCACCCATCACCTGCCATCCGTACATTATCCATCCATCCACCCAACATCCACTCGTCACCTGTCATCCGTCCATTATCCATCCATCCCTGCACCCAATATCCACCCGTCACCTGTCATCCGTCCATGATCCATCCCTCCCTCCACCCAACATCCACCCGTCACCTGTCATCCGTCCATTATCCATCCCTCCCTCCACCCAACATCCACCCGTCACCTGTCACCCGTCCATTATCCATCCCTCCCTCCACCCAACATCCACCCGTCGCCTGTCACCCGTCCATTATCCATCCCTCCCTCCACCCAACATCCACCTGTCACCTGTCACCCGTCCATTATCCATCCCTCCCTCCACCCAACATCCACCCGTCACCTGTCACCCGTCCATTATCCATCCCTCCCTCCACCCAACATCCACCCGTCACCTGTCACCCGTCCATTATCCATCCCTCCCTCCACCCAACATCCACCCGTCGCCTGTCACCCGTCCATTATCCATCCCTCCCTCCACCCAACATCCACCTGTCACCTGTCACCCGTCCATTATCCATCCCTCCCTCCACCCAACATCCACCCGTCACCTGTCACCCGTCCATTATCCATCCCTCCCTCCACCCAACATCCACCCGTCACCTGTCACCCGTCCATTATCCATCCCTCCCTCCACCCAACATCCACCCGTCGCCTGTCACCCGTCCATTATCCATCCCTCCCTCCACCCAACATCCACCTGTCACCTGTCACCCGTCCATTATCCATCCCTCCCTCCACCCAACATCCACCCGTCACCTGTCACCCGTCCATTATCCATCCCTCCCTCCACCCAACATCCACCCGTCACCTGTCACCCGTCCATTATCCATCCCTCCCTCCACCCAACATCCACCTGTCACCTGTCACCCGTCCATTATCCATCCCTCCCTCCACCCAACATCCACCCGTCACCTGTCACCCGTCCATTATCCATCCCTCCCTCCACCCAACATCCACCCGTCACCTGTCACCCGTCCATTATCCATCCCTCCCTCCACCCAACATCCACCTGTCACCTGTCACCCGTCCATTATCCATCCCTCCCTCCACCCAACATCCACCCGTCACCTGTCACCCGTCCATTATCCATCCCTCCCTCCACCCAACATCCACCCGTCACCTGTCACCCGTCCATTATCCATCCCTCCCTCCACCCAACATCCACCTGTCACCTGTCACCCGTCCATTATCCATCCCTCCCTCCACCCAACATCCACCCGTCACCTGTCACCCGTCCATTATCCATCCCTCCCTCCACCCAACATCCACCCGTCACCTGTCACCCGTCCATTATCCATCCCTCCCTCCACCCAACATCCACCCGTCACCTGTCACCCGTCCATTATCCATCCCTCCCTCCACCCAACATCCACCCGTCACCTGTCACCCGTCCATTATCCATCCCTCCCTCCACCCAACATCCACCCGTCACCTGTCACCCGTCCATTATCCATCCCTCCCTCCACCCAACATCCACCCGTCACCTGTCACCCGTCCATTATCCATCCCTCCCTCCACCCAACATCCACCCGTCACCTGTCACCCGTCCATTATCCATCCCTCCCTCCACCCAACATCCACCCGTCACCTGTCACCCGTCCATTATCCATCCCTCCCTCCACCCAACATCCACCCGTCACCTGTCACCCGTCCATTATCCATCCCTCCCTCCACCCAACATCCACCCGTCACCTGTCACCCGTCCATTATCCATCCCTCCCTCCACCCAACATCCACCCGTCACCTGTCACCCGTCCATTATCCATCCCTCCCTCCACCCAACATCCACCCGTCGCCTGTCACCCGTCCATTATCCATCCCTCCCTCCACCCAACATCCACCTGTCACCTGTCACCCGTCCATTATCCATCCCTCCCTCCACCCAACATCCACCCGTCACCTGTCACCCGTCCATTATCCATCCCTCCCTCCACCCAACATCCACCCGTCACCTGTCACCCGTCCATTATCCATCCCTCCCTCCACCCAACATCCACCCGTCACCTGTCACCCGTCCATTATCCATCCCTCCCTCCACCCAACATCCACCCGTCACCTGTCACCCGTCCATTATCCATCCCTCCCTCCACCCAACATCCACCCGTCACCTGTCACCCGTCCATTATCCATCCCTCCCTCCACCCAACATCCACCCGTCACCTGTCACCCGTCCATTATCCATCCCTCCCTCCACCCAACATCCACCCGTCACCTGTCACCCGTCCATTATCCATCCCTCCCTCCACCCAACATCCACCCGTCACCTGTCACCCGTCCATTATCCATCCCTCCCTCCACCCAACATCCACCCGTCACCTGTCACCCGTCCATTATCCATCCCTCCCTCCACCCAACATCCACCCGTCACCTGTCACCCGTCCATTATCCATCCCTCCCTCCACCCAACATCCACCCGTCACCTGTCACCCGTCCATTATCCATCCCTCCCTCCACCCAACATCCACCCGTCACCTGTCACCCGTCCATTATCCATCCCTCCCTCCACCCAACATCCACCCGTCACCTGTCACCCGTCCATTATCCATCCCTCCCTCCACCCAACATCCACCCGTCACCTGTCACCCGTCCATTATCCATCCCTCCCTCCACCCAACATCCACCCGTCACCTGTCACCCGTCCATTATCCATCCCTCCCTCCACCCAACATCCACCCGTCACCTGTCACCCGTCCATTATCCATCCCTCCCTCCACCCAACATCCACCCGTCACCTGTCACCCGTCCATTATCCATCCCTCCCTCCACCCAACATCCACCCGTCACCTGTCACCCGTCCATTATCCATCCCTCCCTCCACCCAACATCCACCCGTCACCTGTCATCCGTCCATGATCCATCCCTCCCTCCACCCAACATCCACCCGTCACCTGTCACCCGTCCATTATCCATCCCTCCCTCCACCCAACATCCACCCGTCACCTGTCACCCGTCCATTATCCATCCCTCCCACCACCCAACATCCACCCGTCACCTGTCACCCGTCCATGATCCATCCCTCCCACCACCCAGCATCCACCCGTCACCTGTCACCCGTCCATGATCCATCCCTCCCACCACCCAGTATCCACCCGTCACCTGTCACCCGTCCATGATCCATCCCTCCCACCACCCAACATCCACCCGTCACCTGTCACCCGTCCATGATCCATCCCTCCCTCCACCACTCATTCACTGCCCATCATGTACTTGTCTATTCCTCAAGGACTAATCAAGCAGTTACTGTGTGCCCAGGGACAGGGCAGCTAGCACAGCCAGACCGGCCTGCTTGGTCTCCTGGGCGAGAGGCGTCTCTTGGGCCGCGTGTAAATTCAGCTGTGGTGCTCGCGTTGGCAAGTGTCCACAGGACACGGGCTCGGGTGGCCGCGTGGGCGTCTGAGCGAGTTACAAGCTGCTTTGGGCTTCCGTCTCCCCACCTGTCAACAGGGAGCAGCCACAGAGCTGGCCTCGCGTCGGCGCGTCTCCGGAGGCGCCGGGCCCTTCGCGGGCGTCCTGCCCTCAGGTGTGTCTGCCGAGTGCTCTTCTGCTGCCGCGGCCACCGCCGTCCTGTCGTGTTGCTTCAGGCGCTGAGAAGGGCGGCTTGCAGGCGCGAGGTCCAGGGACGGGCGCACCCTGAGTGGAGGGGCTCTCGGCCCCTTCCGCTGTGGGTGTGATAGGAGCCGTGCTTGCCCCTAAAACCCCCGGACTCGCCTGTGCGAGCCCCTGGCGCCTTGGTGAACTTGGGGAGAGGTGTCGTGATTGGGCGAGAGTGGGACCCTGGGGGGCGCCTAGGAATGGTGACCGCTTCCCACGGGCTTTGGGTGCTAGAGGTCACCTCACATAGTCACTCCCAATCTTCTGGAAGCTTCTAGTGCTGTTCCTATTTAGATACGTAGAGCTTGAGGCTCAGAGAGGTTACGTGACTTGCCCAGTGACACAGCCGGTGGCCGGGTCTCCTGAAGCACGCCCGTCCCGCTGGGCTCCCTGTCTCCAGGCTTGCTCTCTGAGTGTCCTGGAGCTGTCCAGATGCACCCAGGGGCTGAAGCCAGTGGGCGTTTACTGTCTCCCAGTTCCGGAGCCCCAGGGTCTGAAATCTCGGTGCTGGCAGGGCTCTGTCCCTCCAGGGGCTCTGGGGAGGGTCCTTCTGCTCTTTCCAGCTCGTGCTGGCTCAGGCACTCCGGCTCGCGGCCACGTCCCTCCGGTTTCTGCTCTGACTTCTCGTGGCTTCTCCTCTGTTGCTGTGTCTCCGTGTCATTGCATCTAGGACCCGCCTGGTCAATCAGAACCACGAACCATGTAACCATGAGGCATGCTGTGTGGGGCCACCCACGACGGGCGGGTCACGGTGGAGAGTTCCGACAAAAAGTGATCCACTGGAGGAGGGACCAGCAAACCACTCCAGTCCTCTTGCCTTGAGAGCCCCATGAACACCGTGAAAAGGCAAAAAGATAGGACACGGAAAGATGAACTCCCCAGGTTGGTAGGTGCCCAACATGCTGCTGGAGAAGAGTGTAGAGAAAGTTCCAGAAGGGATGAAGAGGCGGAGCCAAAGCAAAAACAATACCCAACTGTGGATGCGACTGGCGATAGAAGTGAAGTCTGATGCTGTAAAGAACAATACTGCCTAGGAAGCTGGAATGTCAGGTCCACGAATCAAGGCAAATTGGAAGAGGTCACACAGGAGATGGCAAGGGTGAACAATGACATTTTAGGGATCAGTGAACTGAAATGGACTGGAATGGGCTAATTTAACTCGGATGACCATTACCTCTACTACTGGGGCAAGAATCCCTTAGAAGAAGTGGAGTAGCCATCATGGTCAACAAACAAGTCTGAAATGCAGTACTTGGTGCAATCTCAAAAAGGACCAAGTGATTTCTGTTCTTTTCCAAAGCAAACCATTCAATATCCATGTCTATGCCCGGACCAGTAATGCTAAAGAAGCTGAAGTCGAACATTTCAATGAAGACCTACGAGACCTTCTAGAATTAACACCCAGAAGAGGTGTCCTTTTCATCGTGGGGGACTGGAATGCAAAAGTAGTAAGTCAAGAGACACCTGGGGCAACAGGCAAGTTTGGCCTTGGAATACGAAATGAAGCAAGCAAAGACTAACAGAGTTTTGCCAAGAGAATGCATTGGTCATAGCAAACACCTCCAAATTTGCTGGCATATTGAGTGCAGCACTTTAACAGCATCATCTCTTAGGACTTGAGATAGCTAAGCTGGAATTCCATCACCTCCACTAGCTTTGTTCATAGTGATGCTTCCTAAGGCCCACTTGACTTCAGACTCCAGTATGTCTGCATTCAATGTGTCCCCAAATTTGGAAAACTCAGCAGTGGCCACAGGACTGGAAAAGGTCAGTTTTCATTCCAGTCCCAAAGAAGGGCAATGCCAAAGAATGCTCAAACTACCGCACAATTGCACTCATCTCACACGCTAGTAAAGTAATGCTCAAAATTCTCTAAGCTAGGCTTCAGTAGTACATGAACCAAGAACTTCCAGATGTTGAAGCTGGATTTAGAAAAGGCAGAGGAACCAGAGATCAAATTGCCAACATCCGTTGGATCACAGAAAAAGCAAGAGAATTCCAGAAAAATATCTACTTCTGCTTTGTTGACTATGCCAAAGCCTTTGACTGTGTGGATCACAACAAACTGTGGAAAATTAGTCAAGAGATGGGAATACCAGACCACCTTAGCTGCCTCCTGAGAAATCTGTATGCAGGTCAGGAAGCAACAGTTAGAACCAGATGTGGAGCAACAGACTGGTTCCAGATTGGGAAAGGAGGACGTTAAGTATGTGTCACCAGCTTATTTAACTTATGCGCAGAGGACATCATGTGAAACGCTGGGTTGGATGAAGCACCAACTGGAATCAAGATTGCCGGGAGAAATATCAATAACCTCAGATATCCTGAAGAGAAGAGGAACTGAGGAGCCTCTTGGTGAAAGTGAAAGAGGAGAGTGGAAAAGCCGGCTTAAAACCCAACATTCAAAAAACTAAGATCATGGCATCCGGTCCCATCACTTCATGGGAAATAGATGATGGAACAATGGAAACAGTGACAAATTTCATTTTGGGGGGCTCCAAAATCACTGCAGATGGTGACTGCAGCCATGAAATTAAAAGACGCTTGCTCCTTGGGAGAAAAGCTATGATCAACCTACACAGCATATTAGAAAGCAGAGACATTACCAAGAAATGTCAGTCAGTTCAGTTCAGTCGCTCAGTCGTGTCCGACTCTTTGCGACTCCATGAATCGCAGCACGCCAGGCCTCCCTGTTCATCACTATCTCCCGGAGTTCACCCAGACTCATGTCCATTGAGTTAGTGATGCCATCCAGCCATCTCATCCTCGGTCGTCCCCTTCTCCTCCTGCCCCCAATCCCTCCCAGCATCAGAGTCTTTTCCAATGAGTCAACTCTTCTCATGAGGTGGCCAAAGTACTGGAGCTTCAGCTTTAGCACCATTCCTTCCAAAGAAATCCCAGGGCTGACCTCCTTCAGAATGGATCTCTTTGCAGTCCAAGGGACTCTCAAGAGCCTTCTCCAACACCACAGTTCAAAAGCATCAATTCTTCGGTGCTCAGCCTTCTTCACAGTCCAACTCTCACATCCATACATGACCACAGGAAAAACCATAGCCTTGACTAGACAGACCTTAGTCAGCAAAGTAATGTCTCTGCTTTTGAATATGCTATCTAGGTTGGTGATAACTTTTCTTCCAAGAAAATGTCCATCTAGGCAAAGCTATGGTTTTCTCAGTAGTCGTATATGGATGTGAGAGCTGGACCATAAAGAAAGCTGAGCGCCAAAGAATTGATGCTTTTGAACTGTGGTGTTGGAGAAGACTCTTGAGAGTCCTCTGGATAAATCAGTCCTGAATATTCATTGGAAGGACTGATGGTGAAGCTTGGCCACCTGATGCAAAGAACTGACTCATTGGAAAAGACCCTGATGCTGGGAAAGATTGAAGGCAGGAGCAGAAGGGGACAACAGAGGATGAGATGGCTGGATGGCATCACCAACTCGATGGACATGAGTTTGAGCGAGCTCCGGGAGCTGGTGATGGACAGGGAGGCATGGAGCGCTGCAGTCCACAGGGTCACAAAGAGTCGGACACGACTGAGTGACTGACCTGAACTGTCTAATTGAGGATGACCTTCTAATCTCAAGATCTTTAACTTACTTGCATCTGCAAAGACCTTTCCCAAACAAGGTCACGTTCCTAGGTTCCAGGGGTGAGGACATGAAGAAACCTTTGAGAAACCCCATTCAATCCACTGCAGTTGGGAGCAGCTGAGATGTGTTCCTAGCTTCTCTGGTGAGTCAGCAGTGAAGAATCCGCATGCAATGCAGAAGATGCAGAGACGCGGGTGCAATCCCTGGGTCGGGAAGATCCCTGGGAGGAAGGCATGGAAACCCACTGCAGTATTCTTGCCCAGAAAACCCTATGGACAGAGGAGCCTAGTGGGCTACGGTCCATCTGATCACAAAGAGTCAGACAGCAGAAACAAGCTGTGTTACCACCATAGGAAGAGTCGGCTGAAGGCCCTTTTAGTCCAACCTGGGGGCCCAGGGTCCCCCAGATGGCCTCCCTCACACAGGGAGCACCCGGACCCAGCTTGGTTATGTTCGCTCCCAGAACAGTGACTTCTGTGTGGCCTCCCATCCCCCCGCTCCTGGAGAGCAGGACATGTCCCCTGGAGAGAATGGGCAACTTAAAGGTCAGGTCCACCAGGGAGGAACGGGGTCGATGCTGAAGTCTGGCCCCACTCTGCCACTGCCTGGAGGCTGACCCCAGGCTGCTCTGGGGACCCTGAGCCCCGAGCAGGATCTGGCTGCCTGGGGCTGCGGCCAAGCTGCTCAGCCCAGCCCATCGGCTCTCTCTGTGCCTGTCCTTTCGGTGACACTGCTAGGGGCAGCTGAGCAAACCTAGGGTCCGGAGAACCCTCTTGGGCCTGGAACTTCCAATAGCATTTCTTTAAAGTGTCACAGCTGATCGGCAGCTGCGGCCTCTGATGGTTTCAGGGGGAAAAGAAAGTAATTTGGAGCCGGGAAATGGCTATTGATTGAGCACGAAGTTACTGCAGCCAGGCTGCCTCTGCCTCCTCAGCTCCGATCCCTCCGCTGCCGTCCCGCCAGCCCTGAGAGCTTTCCCACTTACCCGCCATAGCTGCGGCTGTGCTGGCAGAGCCTGCCTCCCGGGCCAGGACACCAAGGCCTGGGGGCTCCCTGCACTCACTCGGGGCTCCTGCAGGCTCTGCCCCGGCACCCCCCTCTCCAGGTCCTCCTGCACTCTCACTGGGGGGGCTGACTCCACGCACAGAGGCCCCAGCACCCAGGGGTGCCCTGAGGTTTGACACCTGTAACTGGAGAGGCTGCAAGCACTCCTGTACTGGACATCACAGACTTCACACTGTCCAGTGAAACACACAGGCCCTGGGAGCACGGATGCCGGCCTGGACTTCTGGAATCTCTGTCTGTAAATGCGACGGCGGACCCAGGGAGGGAGGCAGGTTGGAACTGGGTGGAGCTTTGAGGAGACCCTTCCTCTGTGCTCAGTGGTTGGCATCCCCTGGTAGCCCAGACGGTAAAGCAGCCGCCTGCGATGCGAGAGACCTGGGCTCCGTCCCTAGGTGGGGAAGACCCCCTGGAGGAGGGCAAGGCAACCCACTCCAGTGTTCTTGTCTGGAGAATCCCATGGACAGAGGAGCCTGGAGGACGACTGAGCGACTCGGCACAGTCTAGCACCGACAAGCCCCCACACCTTCGTGGAGAGAAAAGCACTGGTCTGTGAGCGCGGCGATCTCCCGGGAGGCGCTGCCCCTGGGAAGGTCCTGCTGGGGGTCTGGGGAGGAAGGGGTCCCGGGGCCTCCCCCTGCCCCGCATCGGCTCCCTCTGAAAAGGGACCCGGGGTGCCCTGAGGTTTGACGTCTGTAACTGGAAAGGGAGCCACCCAAGCCCGCCAGGTCCTGGGGCGTGGCAGCCACAGTCCCTGGCGTGGCCCCTGCAGTGGACTTGGGCTCGGGACCAGGAGGGCTCGTCCCTGGCCCACGGCAGGCAGGAGCCGAGGAGGTCTGGCCTTGGCCGCAGCCCTCTCTGGCAGATGGGGCTGCCCCGACCCTGACTGTGCCCTGTGCCCCCCCAGGCCTGCTCTTCCGGCCCGGCGGGCCAGCCACCTTCCGGACCTGCTCACGGCAGCTGCCTTCTGCACTGAGCCTCACGGGCCCCCAGGGCCCGTGCCAAAGATGAGCAGACGCAGGGGGCGTGGAAGCCCGTCCCTCCTGCCTCTGGTCGGGGCAGCTCCGAGCGGCTGGCCTGGCCCCCGAGACCTTCGCTGCAGTATCCTGTCCCCGGGTGCCTCCTCACAGGGGGCCTCGGGCCGGCTCCGGCAACGTCTCCTGGGAAGCAGGGCTGGGCCAGGCTGTCCCCCGGCGGCAGGCCACCCCTGCCTCTCCTCCCCGAGGGCACAGGCCCGTCCAGCAAGGGGGTCCTGGAGACCCCACACTGCCCTGGACGTGACCACTGGGCCCTGCCTGCCTGCTCCGTTGGCCTCTCCCCTGGCTCCCTGGGGGACAGCCCTCCCCCGCCGTCCCAGCCTGGAGGCCCGTGGGCCCTCAGTGGGGAGCCCGACCCTGGCATCCCAGACCTGCGGCAGCAAGCCTGGCGCACACTTCCCGACTCCCGGGAGACTGCAGTCTGGGCCCCGCCTGATTACTCGCTGGGTTACGGCCTTCCTAGCCCCGACCTCCTCCTCTGTAAGGGCGGGTGCCCGGCTGCCGGGAGGAATGTTTCCTAAGGAAATAGGGATGTGCACGTAGACACAAAGATGTCTTCATACTTTAAAAAGGCCTTTCCATGTCCAGTGAGAGGGCTGTGAGAACATTCCGGCGCGCGTTCACTAGAACACTGCGCGTACGGAGACTGGCAGCAATGTGGCAGGAGCGCATGTATTGACACACGTGTGCCCATGATAAATTGTGTGAAATTAACAGATTGCAAACAGTCAGTGTGGAGGCTGTAAAGTGACAGGCCTCACACACATGGAAGAGCTGCTGCTGAATTATGCAACCCCTCGAGTTGAGGGGTTTGGGAGGACCTTTCCCCTCCTATTTTCAGTTTTCAGGATCGTCCAGCTTTTCTGTGTTCACCCGTGTTGCTGGGGCAATGACCCGATAGGGTTTATTCTCTCTGGTGTGAGAGCCCATCAGGGCATGAAGTAGTGTGTGCTGGCTCAGCGCGTGCTCACCCAGTGTCGTGGCACGACCGGGCCGTGCTGTCCCTCTGCAACAGCCCTGCCCCTGTCCCGACGGAGCGTCCGGCCCTCAAGCCCACGGGCTGGTGCCCGGGGTGGTCCTGCTGCACCTGGGCAGGGCCGTGGAGGGGTGGGGGCCCGGGGTGCACTGGGGGGCACGTCAGGCGGGCCTTGGGTGTTACTGTGACTGCTCCAGGCTTCCCTCGCCCCAGGGGGGGCAGATGGCACTGTCAGCACCACTCAGGCCCAGGCTACCCAGACCCAGCGGAGCGCTGGAATCGGGAGGAGCTTCACCCAGCGGCTGGCGGGGCCCCAGGCTGGCCTCTCCTGGGCCGGTGATCGGTGATGCGATCAGCGTGAGATAACGCTGGGGAGCAAGCCCAGTGCCCGCCCGCTGGCCTGGGGCCCGAGCTCGTCCCGGGTGAGGAGGGGCTTCCTGCACCCACGGCTGGCCGCTTCCTGGGAGGCTGCCTCAGGGCCTCAGGGGCTCAGCATGGGAGCAGGACCCCAGGGGGAATTTGTTGTGGATTTTATGCCCGAGTGCGGGAAGGGGGCAGCTGTCATTCAGGTGCCCAGTCCTCGGCTCCAAGAGTCCTCTCTGCCCGGGAGGCTGCCCCCTCCTAAAGGCCTTGGTCTGCTCGAGCCACACCGACCTTCTAGGCACCTGGCTCCTGACGTGCCCTCCCTCTGAGCATCTCCCTAGAAGAACCCTATCGTGTCATTGCCCCAGCAACACAGGTCAACACAGAAAAGCTGGATGATACTAAAAACTGAAAAAAGGAGGGGAAAGGTCCTCCCAAGCCCCTCAACTCGAGGGGTTGCATAATTCAGCGGCAGCTCTTCCGTGTGCGTGAGGCCTGCCACTTTACAGCCGCCACACTGTTTGCAATCTGTTAATTTCGCACAATTTATCATGAGCACACGTGTGTCAATACATGCGCTCCTGCCACATTGCTGTCAGTCTCCGTACGCGCAGTGTTCTAGTGAACGCGCGCGCCGGAATGTTCTCACAGCCCTCTCACTGGACATGGAAAGGCCTTTTTAAAGTATGAAGACATCTTTGTGTCTACGTGCACATCCCTATTTCCTTAGGAAACATTCCCAGACATGGAGATTGCTCGGTCAGAGGGTATGTATGTGTGTGCATGTTTATTTATTTTCAGAACAATGTATTATCATTGTGTAGTGATTTTATAAAGTTTTATTGAGATGTCATTGACGTGTCACACAACTCGGTGATCTGAACGCATTCGCAGGGTTGTCCCAGTGCCACCAGCAACTGGAGGATGTTCACTGCCCCTGAGGGAGCCCTGCGCCTGCTGGGCCTCGACCCCACCCCCGCCCCGGCCGCTCTGTTGCTGGTGTGACCGCTTCTTGTCTGGGGTCACCCAGTACAAGGGGAGGGTGCCCGGTGCCCCTGCCTGGCACACTGCTCGTGAGGTCATCCGTGTGTGAGATGATCCTTGCAGCTGCCCGACGACACCCGCCAGAGGGGCAAGAGTATTTTCTAGCTTTTCACAAGTGCTGCACCTGGTGCCCCCAAGGCCGGATCCTCCCGACCACAGCCGTCCCGGGGCTGGGACTCCTCCATGTCCCTGCGCCTGGTTGGGGGCACGCACTGGGGTCTCAGCGGGTGGGCAGGTTGCAGACACCGTTACAGCCGGGTCAGCTGGAGCCCCAGGGGGGCAGGAATGACCTCCTGGCTGTCACAGCAGCCTTTAAATATCTTCAAACTAGAGGAATTTTAATTTACATTAATTAAAAATGCCACGGTGTAGAGCAGCATTCCTTTCCTTCCCTTTGGGTTGGTGTTGGAAAGATTGATGTCAATCTCACAACATCTAACATACAGTAGAAGGCTGGATACTTTTTAAAAAATGTGGTTGCTATGACAATACCGTAAGAGGCCATTAGTATTTTCCACATCGTGGGGGACTGATAAGCTCCCTGTCCCTTTGGGGTGGTCCTTCCCAGAGGCGTGGGGACCTGGGACTCCCCCCAGGCCCACAGTGACACCCCCCCCCACTGGCTGGGCCCTCCTCCAGCCCACACCCCCCATCAAGCGCTGCCCTCCCTCTGGCCGGCCTCGCAGCCCTGCCTCGGGGTTCACGGCGCTCCCCACGGGCTTGACTGGGACCTCAACTTTGTGAATACTCCGTCCCACATCCTCCCTTGCACAGCGGGTCCACCTGCTCACAGGAGGAAAGCAAGGCCTCGAGAAAGGACATGGGGAAGTGCCTTCCTGCTCCAGAACTCGGCTCCCACCTGGAGTGTCACCTGGAATCTGTCACCTGGAGCCAACCCACCTGGAGCACCCCACCTGGAGCACCCCGCCCGGAGCACCCCGCCTGGAGCACCCCGCCCAGAGCCAACCCACCTGGAGCACCCCGCCCGGAGCACCCCGCCTGGAACACCCCACCTGGAGCACCCTGCCCAGAGCCAACCCACCTGGAGCACCCCGCCTGGAGCACCCCGCCCGGAGCACCCTGCCTGGAGACACCCTTGCCCTAAGAAGGACGGGCTCCTGGCCTCCGGGGGCTCTCAGCTTGGTGGAGATGGGGCATCACAGGGGCCGGCCTGTCCTGCACGCCCACCATGACGGGAGCTGGCTGAGGACCCCTGTCTGGAGGAGAGGGCTCTGAGCTGCCGGCCGAGCAGCGGGGAGGGAGGGGTCAGACGGCTGAGGGAAACTTCTGATCGAGAAAGGCCCTGCTCCAGGCTGCGGAATGGATGCGGCAGGCCCCTCGGAGAACACAGCTGAAAGACAAAAGCAGGGGACAGCTGGCCTCCACCCGGTGAGACTGCACACGCGCCCCACGCTCACGGGAACTCCTCTCTTTTCTTCAAGTGGGTCAAGAAGAGGGCCACACCTGTCACCGAGCCCCGTGCCCCTCTGAAGGTCTCTGTCCTGGTGGGTGGGGGTTCTGTGCTGTGCCCTGAGCTTGGCCCAGGGGAAGGAGTCCATCTGATGCTGGCCGTACAAAAAAAGGTGCGTACAAACCCCTGCTCCCGGGTCAGGGCTGGGGTGCGATGAATATTTCATACCCGAGAAAGCACTGACATTTTGCTGGATGGCTTCAATTAGCTGCACAGCCTCATTCTCAAGCTAATAAGCAGCTTGCTTATCATAATGGCTTATTAATCTATTTCCCACTGTGAGGTCAGACAGCATGATTCGCAGATACCTCCTGCTGCAGCCTTGATTGGATGGAAATGAGTCTGGCCCTGCAGTTCTCGGAGCGCTGGGGGTGGGGAGTGCGTTGGGGCGAGAGGCTCCCAGTTCTGGGAGGTTTCTCCATGTTCCCAGAGACAAAGCGGGCCCTTCTGGATGGAGCATGGGGACCTGGGGCCCTGGGTGGTGGCTGGGTTTTCTCTTTTCTGTCTCTGGCTGTTGGGGCTGTTCTGCGATTCCCCAAAGGGGCTGGGGGCTCCCTGGGAAATTCTTTAGAAAAATTTCTAGGTGGGAAATTTGAGATGGGGTTAGGTGAAAAGAGAGACAGGAGACAGTAGAATCAGCTGGGCAGGCTTTTTAAACAAGGGTTTTTAATGCAAAGGCTGCAGTGGCCTGCGTCGTGTGACCTGCCTCCTGGACACAGGTGGACGCCCGACTCCAAGGCAGCCACCGATAGACTTGCTGGTGGCTAGGAGTTGGCCCGATGCTGCAGTGATGCCTGCAGCTGCAGGGATCATCTTTAGAGGGCATGGCATCCAGAGCCAGGAGCTGGTCCCCTGGGGGGCAGGGGCTGTGAGGGTCCCTTGAGGGCTGCTTGGCAACATTCAGGGGTCTGTGCTCCTTCTTGGGGAAAAAACTTCACTGGGAACATGCCTGAATGAGCTGCTTGGGGAGGGAGCGCTCTGCCCAGAGGAGGCTGGGGAAGCGGGGGTGAGGAAGTGTGGAGGGTGAGGAAGGGGACTCCGAGCTGCTTGGGGCCAGGCCAGGGGCCAAGCATGCAAATGTGGTTGAGGAGATGCTCCCTGCACTTGAAATCATTTCAAAACAAAAAGTTGCATGCTAGGATGGAGCTTTTCTGTAGATTGCTTGCCACCCAGGCTCCCCTAGCACCCCTACACGATTGTAGGGCAGTCAGCAAGAGGCGGCGATTACCGAGGGGGTGAGGCTGTCCCCGGAGCCCCAGACCTCGCTGGCGGCTCCCCAGTTTTCCACGGGAGCCTTCTCCTGGTTTAGGGTCCGACGTGGATCCCGCCCCAGACGCCACCTTGGTTTTGGGGCCAGCTCTCCCGTGCCCTCCTGTGCGAGCTGCCCCTCTTCCTGTTCGTGTCTCTGCCTTCGGGAGAGTGCTGGTTGGGTGGTCTTCAGAAGGGGCCGCAATCTGTGTTTGTCCACTATTTCTTTCACGACGAGAGGGAGGCTTTGCGTTCTGGGCCGGAACGTGAGAGAATGGCGGCGCCTCGCACGGTGGGCACGTGGGGACTACCTGAGGCCTGCAGGCCTCGGGGGCTGCTTCCCGATCGTCTGCCCACCTGGTGTCTGCTGCGCTTCTCTGTTCGAAATTGCTATTTTTATCTTTCTTTATTTATTGTTTTACGTTTTGGCTCCCCACGTGGCCTGCAGGATCTTAGTTCCCCAACCAAGGGTCTGATCTGCACCTCCTGCAGTGGAAGGGTGGATTTTTTAACCCTGGACCTCTAGGGAAGGCCCCTAATTACTATTTTTTAAAACTTCCTGGAAAGTTGCAATCTTTCTCTTCCTAACTAGTAAGTAGCTTCAGGGAGGAAATTGGAGACTTTACAGTTCATTACTTCTCCTTGGACTTTGGTTCATGATTTTGAGCAGCCATTCGTGGGTCTTGCTGGCAGTGACATGCTCACGGGATATTCAGTTTCCTTCGTTCCTTCCACGTGTGTTAGTTAGAATCCTTCTTAAGGGAAGATTTGTCCCTCCCACTTGATTATTTTCCCCGTTTTTTCTGATGCCGGTGCGAACTTGTGGACATTTGCTGTGATTACCTTCCTGCTCCGAGGCGGGACCGCCCCGACCCCCGTTTGGCTCCGCCCCTTGCTCACGCCCCGCCCCTTCACTTCCTGACATCACGGTGCTCCAGGCTCAGCAGGCACTCGCCCTGCTCCATCCTGGGACCAGCCTCTCCTTCAAGGCGATCAAGGAGAACCTAGAGGAGGAGGTCAGGTGCCAGCTTTGCATCTTCTGCCTTGCAGCTTCCAGTGGCCACTCTTCCGCTCCTGTGGTGACCTGGAGTCACCACTGAAACTCCCACCATCTGTCTCAGCCTGGAGTGGGGGTGTGTGTTGCAGGGTTGGGGGTCCCTCTCTTGGATTGGCAGAAGGGCGTGGAGAGAATGAAGCAGATCAGGGCCGGTGGTGATCTAGATGATGATCTAGATGGGGACTCGTCTCGGCTAATGGGTGGTCAGCGGGGGCCGGTTGGGGCCCCTGCATCTGCTGGAGGCTGGTGGGGGCTGGTGGAAGCAGGAAGCGGGACCAGAGAAACCTGGCCCACTGCCTGGTCCCTGGACTGACCTCGGGCTGGGAGGGCTCTGAGTGGCGGCATCCAGGCTGTAGACAGGGGCCTGGCTGAGAAAGAGGAGGGGCGCCCGGTGTGCACCGCTGCCTGTGAGCACCACCTGTACCCCACGTCCACCTCGTGGGGCCCGAGCCTGTGCTCCCTGCTGAGTCCTGCTGGCTCCTCGGCCTCCCACTGGCCTCAGCTCTGGCTCTGCCTGACCTGTGCTCCCCACTGGACTCCAGCGATGGAGAGCTCTGCACCCACCTTGGGTCATGACCTTGACTCAGCCAGGACCAACAAGGCCGCCAGCTGGTCAGTGCTCCCTGATCCAGGCAGAGCCCCAGAGCCCTTTCCTCATATACCTGAGCACACACCCCTGAGCCCACACACCTGAGTGGACCCACCTGTGAGCACACGCCTGTGATCACACACCTGTGATCACACACCTGTGAGCGCACACACCTGAGTGCACACCCCTGAGCACACACACCTGAGTGGACCCACCTGTGATCACACGCCTGTGATCACACACCTGTGAGCGCACACCCCTGAGCACATACACCTGTGAGCACACACCTGAGCACACACACCTGAGTGGACGCACCTGTGAGCACACGCCTGAGCGCACACACGCCTGAGCGCACACACACCCCCGCTCCAGGAGGGGCTCTGTGCTGTCTCACTCCTTGCTGGCGTGTTAGGTTCCTGGGTCATGCCTGTCCTGTGCCAGCCCATAGCCCCTCCTGACAGCTGGCTCCTGCCCTCACCTCCCACCCACGTCACCAAGCCACCCCTAGAGCCCCGCTTCGTCACTGCAGCCAGCTGCCCCAGTCTTGTGGGCGGCCTCGGCCTGTTTGCTCCAGGCGCGGGCCTTGGCAAAAGCTGCTCTTAGGAGCAAGCTGCGCCCCACAGCCTGTGTTCTGCGGGCTGCTCCGGGGGACGGGCCTGGGCAGGCTGGCCGCCCGGAGGGTGGGGGCTGTGGGAGCCTCCAGCCCTGCCGGGACCGGACGCAGGGTGCCGTGGGTCTGGCACACCCCTGCAAACACTGGGCCTTGGCCTTGGGACCCGGCTGGAAGTTCAGGCTCTGTGTCTGCAGGGAGAAGGGAGGACGAGGGGCTTGGGAAGGAAGCTCAGACTCCGGGTGTGGCCAGCGGCTGCTGCTTGCCAGCTGGGAGGACGCGCTGGGTCTTGGTCCTCGTGAGCCTCGTGCGTCCACGCCTAAGTGGAGCTGTGTGTCCAGGCTGCGGTCGTGAGGCAGGCGCACACGGGCAGGAGGCGTTGATTTGGGGGCCCTGCCCAGCGCTGTGGGCACAGGGCACCATGCCTGAGGAGGGCTCTGTGGGCAGGGCTGGGGCGGGGCTGGGGGCCGGCAGGATTGAGGTGTGGGGGCCCCTCCCTTCTCTGCTCCCACCCAGGCAGAGTGGTCTCCGGCCTGGACCAAGGGGGACCCTTCACCTCGTCCTGCTTCACTCCTGGTCACTGCTCACGAGCCCCAACCCTGCCCACGGCCCGGGGGAGCTTTCTCTTGCGCCACGGCTCTCACAGGTGCGTCCCGCGCCGGCAGCGTCACCTGGGAGGGGGTCAGAGATGCACGATCCCAGGCCCCTCCTGGGCCTGCAGGCTCAGAACCCCGGGCAGAGCAGGTACTCTGGGGCTTCCTCCGCATCTGCGGGTTTGGGAAGGTCGCCCCGCACAGGTTGTACCAGCCGCACGGCGGGGCCCCGCGGGCATTCCCGAGCGCTCAGTGTGGGTGGGAGCCCGCTCAGGGCTCTGCATCACAAGAG
Source organism: Oreotragus oreotragus (assembly GCA_006410675.1). Taxonomy (NCBI): domain Eukaryota; kingdom Metazoa; phylum Chordata; class Mammalia; order Artiodactyla; family Bovidae; genus Oreotragus; species Oreotragus oreotragus. Next base: position 133,760 of record SJYX01001743.1, read on the forward strand.
CAAACAGACAGATGAGCTGTGTGTCCCTGTTTCCCAGGGGGACAGAGGCGCAGCCCCTCCCTCGGGGGCCCAGCGTGCCCTCCGGCCCCGGAGCGGGCGGCGGGGGCGGGGCGAGTCCCGGGTGCGCGCAGCGTCCGCGGTGCCACCTCCCCGCTGCCCCCGCGCCGACCTTCACCCGCGTGGCTCAGCAGGATGGCTTTCGGGCGGCATTTTGTCTCCCACGCAGCCCGGAGAGACAGCCCCACGCCGCCTCCTCAGTGTCGCAGGCATTTAAATTGCCGTTTTATTTAAATTTATGTCCGAGGATACAGGCGGAGAAAGGGCCATTTCAAAGTCAGCTTCTGTTTTATGGCTTTATGGGGGATCGCATCGGGCAGCTGCCGCCGGTACCTCGCTGCTCCCAGCACCGCGGAGGATCACGTGGCCCCTGCTGTTCGGGAAGAAATCCCGACTCTCGTTTCTCAGCTACGGAGCTCTCACTGAGCCTCGTCCTTCCCCCAGACTCAGCCCTGACGCTGGTCTCAGGCTGAGCCCTCCTTGCTTCCGACGCTAGTTCCAGACCCAGCCCTGATCCCGGCCCAGACTCAGCCCCAGCCTGGCCGGTGTCGCCTCCTTTATGAGGTCAGGCCTTTGCTTAGGAGGTGGGCGGATGCAACCAGAAACCTCCCGGTCACCCCCGACCCCGGGCTGGCCTGCTGCGCGGGGAACACAGCTCTGAGTGAACGTCGTTCAAGGCGGCGCATCTCTGCGTGGGAGGAGCATCTGCCCACTTTCGGGGGCGGGGGAATGGAAACAGTGCTCCCAACACCTTCTCCAGCACAGATCGGCACGCTGGCCGAGCAGGCGGCGAGCCCCAGAGGAGCCCAGCCTGGGCTGCAGGCCGCTAGGTTGACCTCTGCTCGCTCAGGCGACCTTGCTGAGTCTCCTAAATCCCTGCAGTTTCTCTCTGATTTAGTCGGGCGCTGACTCTGCGCCCACATGGAACGGTGCTACTGGCTGAGTGGGATCGCTTTGCAATCCCCCTATGGGGGCTCCTGGCAGCCCAGCAGGTCCAGGAGGGGGCCCAGGGGAGCTCCAGTGCCTGACACTCCGGGGCAAGCCCAAGGGAGGGGTATGCTGGGGCCGCCACAGTCCGCAGGCCGGGAAGTCTTTCCTGTGGTCCTTCAACAAGCATGTATGGAGTGCCAAGTGTTGCAGGACCCAAAATGTTTGCCAGCCTGGAGTAGACAGCTCTGCAGGACGGTGGCGGCAGGGAGCGAGCCACTGGCCAAAAAGGAAGGGATGCTTTGGGGCTGTGATGGGCAAGAAAATAAACCTGGGTGAGTTTGCAGGGTCCCTCCTTCCTAGTGTGGAGTCCTGGGTGCCTTTACCAAGGGGTTGTGTTTGAGTTGAGACCAGGTGGCTGCAGAGGTTGAGGCTGGGAGGGGAGGCGACCGGCAGAGGGGAAGCAGAGAGGCTCATCTGGCCCCATCCCACCCCCTTTCTGTAGGATAAATCAGGGGTTCCTTGGGGCCCAGATCCTAGGGAGCTGTGCCGAGAGTTTGCTGATGGCTGAGCACTGGTGGAGTCCTGATCAGGGCTCTCCGGAGATGAACCGAGGCTGTCCGCACACTCCCGGCATGGTGCGGGGGCTCAGCGGTCCCGTCCTAAGTTCTGAACTGCCTATCCTCAAATAGTCTCCCAACCATCCCTGCCTGATAGCGAGATGAAGGCCCCGTGAGTCCCGGCGGGTTTGTCCACCGGGAGCACTGTCCGTTTGCAGGCTGGAAGGGGTCTGCACAGCACAGGTGTGCTGGTTGTGGGTGGGGCCGGCACACAGAAGGGAAGGCCCCAGGCGTGGTTGGTCCCTGCCCAAGGTGCCCTGCAGGCCCCAGACACTGGATGCCACCCCTCACAGACACAGCCCACGTCCCAGGAGTGCCCACTGTTTCTGGGAGGCAGAGCACCTCCTTGGGGGTGACTGCCTCTGACGTTTGAAGGATGAGACACGTCAAACATGGGGGGAGGGCGAAGGGTTCGCGGCGGAGGGGACGTCGTGATCAGAGTCTGATGGCAGCGAGCGTGGTCAGTGGGACTGAGGCCCCGCCAGGGTGCCGAGGCGCCGAGAGCAGGGTCAGGCCCGGGGGGTTTGGCAGGGCCACGATCAGTCACTCAGTCGTGTCCAGCTCTTTGTGGCCCCGTGGACTCTCACCTGCCAGGCTCCTCTGTCCCTGGGATTCTCAGGCGGGAGTACTGGAGTGGGCTGCCGTGCCCTCCTCCCGGGCGTCTTCCTGATCCGGGGATTGAGCGCAGTCCCCTGTGTCTCCTGCATCCAGGCGGGGGACAGGAGAGGGAGCCCTGAGAGTTTTGCACGTGCTTCGGAGGGGCCAGGTGGGAAGGCAACGGGGACACAGAGGAGCCGGGAGAGGGGGCGGCAGCCTGGACTGATGGGGCTGGGGTGGCTCGTGGCCCTGCCGGTGGGGGGAGGTGACGGGAGGTGGCGTCTGGACCGCTGGGCCTCATGGCTGCAGAGTCTGCAGCAGGGGCCCGAGCTGACGGCACAGGTGGGGCCCCAGGTGTGATGGGCAGCAGAGGGCAACAGGGCCAAAGCGGGTGAGGGGCTGGAGAGGCCTGGCTCTCGGAGCCAGGCAGGAGGTCGTGGGAGCCCAGGGGCGGCTCCTAGGGAGGCGTGGCCAGTGCTTACCCCGGCTGCCTGTCCCCAGGCAGGGAGGTCCTGGGGAGTGGGGGCGGGAGCCGCTGGGGGCGGAAGCTCCTTGGAATCTGGAGGCCAGATGGGAGTGGGCGCGGAGCGATGGGGAGGTGAGAAATGAGACAGTGGGTGCCGCCAATTATTCTGATTTTTTGTGATTCTGCGGTTTTATTTACACAGTCGGGGCAGGGCATGTTCTAGAATACAAGCTTCATTCCCCTTCAAACCTATTGTTCATGTCAGAAGCCAGCTGTAGGGAAAGAGAGGGTGAGGGCCTGGTGGGGACGCGGGTGGCAGAGTCCACCTCTGGGAGCGTTGGCGGTGGGGCACGGTCCAGGCCGGAGGCTCTGGGGGGCTTGGTTCTGTGCCACAGGGTCAGCGTGGGGTTGTGGTGTGCTGGACCCCCCGGGCCACCGCCCACGAGAAGCTCAGGAGTCCACGGGGCAGGAAGTGCCACCCACAGACAGCGGGAGTCTGTGTGGCCACAAGGGTGGCAGGCACATGTCGGGGGGGCCTTGCTCCACGGTGCCCGCAAGGAAGGGCCCCTGTGGGGAGGGCGGTGCGGATGGCGAAGGAGCAGGTCTCTGGAGAAGGTGGGCAAGCAGATCCTCAGCCCTCACTGCCGGACGCCCATGTTGCCCGCGGCCCTCAAACAGCTGCCCCTGAGTCAGGCGGGGCCGGGGCTGGGGGGTGCCTGCAGGGGCGAGGGTGGGAGGTTCACGTGGGGCCCCCGTCCTGCTGGGGTCAGAGTCGGGCTGGGCTGTGGCTGAGAGGATGGAGTGAGAGCCCGCTGGTTCTCACAGGCTCAAGCCTGCGGGCAGTGTTGGGCCTCCACCTGGAGCTGCCCAGACATTCCCGGGTCTGTGAACACGTGCAGACATGCACACGTATGTAACGAGCAGCACACACAGGCACGTGCACCCATGAGCACGCGCACGCGCCACATGGGCCCGTGTGCACACACGCTCAGAGAGCACACACGTGCATGCACACTCAGGCACACACGCGTGTGCAGGCCCTCAGGAGACGGGGTGCATGAAGAAAGCAGCTGCCCACTTTCTCCCCGGAAAGCCTCCCACCCCCACCCAGTCACGAGACCGGCTGTCAGACCGCGGGGCGTCTGGGCCAGGCGGGCGGCTGTCTCCAGGGTCTGCTGGGGTCGCATCTCTGTCTCCACCAGCGTGACAGGTGGCTTTTAGCGTCTGACGGTGAAGATGACCAGCCTGCCCCCCCCCATGGCTTTCCTTCTGAGCCCACTGGCGCTCACGAGATGCTGGCCTGCCCCACGGCTGAGGTCCCTCCGAAGTGCTGAGTGGCACGTATAATGATCCCGGCCATGGCGTCTGAAAGGCGAGCTTGCATTCACACAGGGAGGGAGGGCCTGAGTGGGTCCCCGGTGAGGGCGCCCCTGTGCTGGTGTGTGCGGGACCCCACTCTGGGCTGTCATCGTGGTGAGGGGGGCCTGGAAAGGTGCTGGCGTCTTGCAGTGAAGGTGGATGCCCTCCCCACACGGCTGGCAGAGGCTCCGGCTGCCTGCGGCCCTGCAGCTGCTGAGCCGAGATGAAGCCGCCGGGGCCCAGCACCGTGTTCTTGCCGAGGAGCCGTTGTGGTTGCGAGAGCTCAGGTGGGCCACCCGCATGGCTCCACGGCACTCGGGCCATGTGTCCTTTGGGTTGCGAGGCTCGTGCCAGCGGCCGGACCAGGCGCTTCTCAGGGCCTGTGCGCGGCTGCTTCTGTCCTCGGGGTGCAGCCCCTGCCTCAGGGGGACGCTGGATGCCCTCTGTCCTGGGCGACGGTGAGTCTGTGGCTTCACCCCTGTGGCCTGCCCCCAACACACGCACCTGTGCAGTACCCGCCGTGCCCACTAGATGGCACTGCCTCACGCCCCGTCTGGCTGCCCGGGTACCAGGAGGTGCAAACCCTCAGCACAGCGATGGGCAGAGGCCCGTCCCCCAGCGGCCTTGGAGCCCCTCATCCCTGGGCTCTGGGAACACGCGGTGTAGGCTTTATCCACTCACACCAGGAGGAACTCGTGTCTGAGCAGGAAACCCATCCCTAGCGGAGCTGGGATGCGTGCATGAGTGTGCACATGTGAGCATGCGTCTGTGTGCGTGCACACGTGTGCCTGTGTGTGTCGGGGAGGGAGGCCGGGCCCCGTGGGAGGTGCTGGGCTCTGAGATGGCCGGCCCTGCCCTGGCCTTGCTCTCTGTCCTCGCTGAGCCTCGGGTCACCTGTCAGTAGCACAGAAGTGCCCTGGATGCCCCCAACCTGCCTCCAGGGCGAGGGGAGGCCCCGCTGAGGCCCCGGGGTGGCGGGCCCTCTCTGTGCACTGCAGCGTGACCACGTGCCCCTGGCAGCCTCAGGGCCGTGGGGGCCGCTGCCAGGGAGGTGAGCCTGCCCCCGGCCCACGGGACAGAGACGGGCCGGGGAGGCACCCAGCCGCCCTGCGTCCCCGCCCGGGGGACGGGAAGGGGAGGGGCACACGGGGGTCAGTGGAGGAGCTGCCAGCCACCCGGGGCCAGGCGGACGGTGAGCCAGGCTGGTGCTGGCCTGCAGGGCCCCCACCCTGGTCCCCACCCGGTGGCAGCCTCAGGCCCAAAGCCTTTGCACACCTGCAGCGGGGAACCCTCAGGAGCTGGAGGAAGCCGGGTGCGGTGGGACCTCCAGGGGCCCCGGGCCGGGCCCAGCTGTCACTGGGCACAGACTCCAGCAGGGCTGGACCCGCCGGCTGGGCACAGCCTGTTGCTGTGATACTGGAGATCTGTCCAGTGGTCGCTGTGTCATGGCCCAAACACGGGGACCCCGGGGCGGAGCCCCCCTCGTGATGGGAGTGACTGCCGGGTCCCTAGTTCTCCAGCCCCCCAACCTCCGCAATGCCCCCCGGAGACCTGGAGCCGCTTCTTGGAGGAAACACAGCCAGACCCGGCAGGCTAACAGGCGGCTCTGTGTGTGGTCAGGCTCGTGCCCTCGGGGGGTCGGGCCGGGGTTGGGGGGGGTGGGGGGCTGACTCCAGGCCCTGTGTCTCTGGGAGGGGCTGCGACGCAGAGGTGCATATTTTGCCACAAGGTAAGCCTGATCCCCCTCCGCTTGGAGCAGACCCAGCGGCCGGGATGTCCGCGAGGCCGTGAGTGAGCGGGCCTGGCCCAGGCTGTGGGGCTCCATCCTCTGACCTCCTAAGCAGCTGGATTGGAGCCAGAGTGGACATTCTCATCAGGCACAGGACACGGTTGTCAGCGGGGACCGTGCTGGGCCCACGACTGTCTTGGGNTCGGGCCGGGGTTGGGGGGGGTGGGGGGCTGACTCCAGGCCCTGTGTCTCTGGGAGGGGCTGCGACGCAGAGGTGCATATTTTGCCACAAGGTAAGCCTGATCCCCCTCCGCTTGGAGCAGACCCAGCGGCCGGGATGTCCGCGAGGCCGTGAGTGAGCGGGCCTGGCCCAGGCTGTGGGGCTCCATCCTCTGACCTCCTAAGCAGCTGGATTGGAGCCAGAGTGGACATTCTCATCAGGCACAGGACACGGTTGTCAGCGGGGACCGTGCTGGGCCCACGACTGTCTTGGGCTGACTCTGGGGAGCGGGGGAGCCCAGGTGCCCCATCTGCCCAGCGGCCCTGTAGGAGCTGGTGGGGGGTGGTGTGGACTTCCCAGGGAGGACAGTGAGGGGCCGCTGCTCCAGCTGGGCCACAGGGACCCAAGTCCCACGCCATCCTCAGCTCCCCTGGACGCAGGGCTCGCCCCTTCTGTGGACCGAAGACCCCTCAGGGGTGAGGGGCAGTGTGGATCCTGTCCCGGGCTCCAGGCTCATGGGGTGGTGGGGAGGAGGTGTGTGTACACGGGAACTGGTGATCCTGTCTCTAAGCAGCTGGCCAGGCGGTGTCCACGGAGCCAGCAGGCAGCTCTTGGGGGCCATGATTATCCGTCTTACAGAAGATGAATGGGGGCGCCTGGGGCTGGAGCACGGCCTGCGCTTCTCGGAGGGCCCCCCACCAGCTGCTCCGAGCAGGGGGCACCCGCCCACCTGCCAGGTGAGCAGCCGGGCTCGCTCTGCTCGTCGCACACCTCCCCCGAAGGTGGAGCCTGGCTCTGCGGGAGCACGGTAGACAGAGGAGTCCAGAGGGGGCAAGGGGCTTCACGACAGACCACTGCGGCGTCCCCCCAGCCCTGCACACCTCCCGACCCGCCAGGCACCCTGGGGTCCAGCTCGACCGGGCCCCGGCCGGCTGGCTGCCCCTGGCCCCATAAGTGCGGTCGCTGAGGGGGTCCTGGGCCTCCGTGTACCCCCCGGGCCCTCTGGGTACCCTCTCTACCTGCCAGCAGCAGCCCCCCCGAGTGTTGTGCAGATCTCATTAGGCACTGTAAACGCCTCTCTGGCCCTGGCGTCCTGCACACGCAGGGCTCTCAGCGTGGCTGCAGGGAACGGCGTTGCCCCACAGGGGCTGCGTGTCCGGGAACAGGCTCTGGCTCCCCCAGACGTCACTGCTTGCACGGTGCCTGCCCCGGCATCCCCATGCCGGCCCTCCGCCTTCCACTGTGACGCTGGCTGGAGGACACTGGGGTCCAGCATCTTTCCCTCTGGACCCCCCGCTTGGCTCTATTTTTTGCAGACTAGGAAGGAATTCCCAGAACCGTAGCCCCCGACCTCGCCCTGTTTGGTCTGTGCTTCACCCTCACCCCGCCCAGGGTCACACTGTTGTGACACCCCCCACTGTATGGCTGTGGTCGAGGCCCCCATGACCCCCCCACAACACAGAGGGAGAAACTGAGGCATGGAGTGCTCAGAGGGTGGCCTAGCGGGTGCCCGGCACAGCTGATGTCCAAAGCCTGGGGGTGGGAGTGGGGGCAGGACAGAGCTCAGGCTTGAGCGAGACTCCCGGGTCTTGGCGCTGGCTTGGGGTCCCCCCGCCCCCAGGAACCTCACACACTGGGAAACCAGGAAATGGGATTTCTCAAAAATTCACACTTCGGTGGCATCTCTCAGGAAGTTAGATGGGTCTGTTCACTGGTTAAACCCAAATAAATTGCAGAGGGGATTGGTGTCTATGAATTTTTAAAGTGACAGGTCTACACTTATCTGGCATTTATTTCGCTTTGATCCCTTTGTCTTCCTGCCTTCCTGTTTGGGGGCAGTGCAGCTGCGGCCCGGCCGGCCCGAGCCGCCAGCCTGCGCGGTCTGAGCATTTGATTCGCCAGCCGCAAACGCGCGATGGAATCAGAGGCCGTCTGCAGTCGTCAGGCGGGCAGGGAAGGGGCCCCGCCACGGGCCTCTGGGTCTGTGGAACCTACGGCGTTTGGATTGCAGAGCCGCCGGGAGCAGCCTGTTTGTTTTTTATTTTCTGACTCAGTGGAGACAAAGGTTTCTGCAGCTCTGACGCTCTGAGACTCCTAGGCCGCCCATGGCATTTTCATCAGGTGTTGCAGCCCAGGCCCCGTGGGCCGCCTCGAGTCAGCGAGGTGGGGCCTCAGGGAAGGTCGGTGAGGAGGAGGCGAGGGTGTGTGCTGGGAGGTGGTGTGGGAGAAGCGGCGGAGGACAGCTCAGCGCCCCCAGGGCCACGACCGAACCCCACGGTCCTGGGGTCCCCTGAGCAGCCCCAGGCGCTCTGCCCTCTCAGCCCGTTTCCCTCTCCTCTCGCGGGGTGTCTGGCAGCCCGTCCACACCTGGGGAGGCCCCGGGCATCTGTGAGAGAGGATGTCAGGGCTCTTCTGGGAGAAGTCCAAGGCCCGTGTCCATTTCGGGACCCCTGGCCGGCCCACTGTCTGCGCCTGAGCAGCCGTGCAGGCGGGTGGGCGCCTGTCGGGGGGTCTGGGCGCTCACGTGGAGGAGCTGCTGGTGGGCCTGGACCCTGCTCCCCTTCTTCTCATTCATTATTTTTTAAGTTGAGCCATTTTAACTGGAGGATAGCGCCCCGTGGGCGCCCCGCTTCACGCGTCCACCCTGCACTGGCCGTCTGTGTCACGTCGGTAACGTGCGTGTCTCAGTGGCATCCTGTCCATTCATCCCAGCCCCGCCGTCTCCCGCAGAGCCCAGAAGCCTGCTTTGCGTCAGAGTCCCCTTTGCTGCCTTGCATGTAGGGTCATTGGTACCCCCACTCCTCTCCTTAATGCCTCGACCCCGGGGGGCTGATCCCCAGAGCCGCCCGGGGCCCTGCCGAGGGGCCAGGCTGGGAGACAGGCCTGCCTGAGTCTGGCTCCTGACCGGCGCGCCCGCCGTGGTTGTGGGGGGGGCAGCTGCCCACGCTTCTGCTCTGACCCCCCGTGCTGCGTCCTGGGGAGGCTCGCGCAGGAAAGGCTGCCGCAGCGCCTCTCAAGTAGGCACTCAGCAAACACCGGTGTCCCGAGCTCCCTGGGACCCTGAGGCCTTCCTGGCTGGGCTCGTCCACTGAGTGGTGACCCCTGGAACCTTAGCAAGCAACTGAAGCGACCACACTTGTCACAGAAGCGGAGAAGACGCGGGTGGGCGAGCGGGCACGGGAAGTCCGTCGGAGTCCCTGCGCCCAGTCGTCTGACGTCGGGCCGAGCAGAGACACCTCTGAGCTCGGCAGCTTTCACGCTGCAGTTCGCGCGTCTGCAGAAAGCAGGTCTGTGAACGGGGGCTCCTGCCTTCCTCCTCGGACTGTCCCTCTGAGGTCTGTCCATCCCACGTTCCGGCCGCTTCTCTGGATGAAGCCCTCCCGGGTAGAGGGGCCCCCACAGCACCGTTGGCTCGACGTGGCTGAGAAGCTCAGCGCTGGCTCTGTACACAGGTGCACGCTCCACGGCCTGCCCAGATGTGCACACAGAGGTGCACACGCTTAGACACACCTACACGCACACCTGTGCACGCACGCTCAGTCGTGTCCAACTGCGACACTGTGGACGGAACCCCACCGGGTTCCTCTACCCGTGGGCCCCTCCAGGCAGGAATCCCGGAGACGGCTGCCATTTCCTCCTCCAGGGGATCCTCCCAACCCAGGGATCGAACCGGCATCCCTTACGTCTCCTGCACTGGCAGGTGGGTCCTTTACCACTGAGCCGCCTGGAAAGCCCACGTGGGCATCTGTGCCCCCGCATGCATGTGCCCCCACCAGGCAGGCACAGTGAGGCTGGGAGGGCTCCGCGGTGTCCGCCCTGGGAGGCCCGCCCTCGCTTCTCACGGACCCACTCAGAAAGCCGCCTGTGGCCCCTGCCCCCAGCCTGAGGGTCCTCCTTGGCCCTGTCCCGTTTCTGGCGGGCGCTGGGGCTTCTTGGAGCCTCTGGCTGAGCGGCCCCTGTTTCCCAGAGCCAAGCGGCCAGGCCCGCTTCTGTGAGTAGATGCTAACCCTTCACCATTTAATTAAACTTGAGGACATGGAGATGGCGAGCCTGGCTTTTTAAGAAATGAATTATGAAAACCCTCCCCTCCAGATGTCCCCTCTCAGCTGCTTAGCCAGGGGCTCTCGAGTTTTTGTTTAAAATTTTTTTTCTAATCTTTTTTCCGTTATGAGTAATATCTCCTCCCTTCCTTTATGAGGCCGGTCAGTTAAATTTAAATTAAATTCAGAATCTAAACATTTATGGAGTGTCAAGCTTCAAGCACTACATCAAACTGTGGTGATTTCGAGAAGGAAAATGCCCAGCTTTTGCCCTTGAGGCCTTATATGCTGGTGATAAATTTCACAAAATTCATCCTGTACCTTCACGAGCTGCTCGTTGACCCTCATACGTTTATTTCGTGCTGGGTTCTGGGCCGGCGGCTGGGGAGACAGTCAGGGAGGAGCCAGGTCAAGGGCTTCTGGGCCGGGGCAGCCGGGCGTGGGGCAGACCTGAGACTGGGGGTCACACAGGCACTCGGGTAACTGAAGTCAGAGCAGGTTCAAGAAGGAAGAACCCAAGATGCCACAGATGCAGTTTCCCCCTGTAGCTCCTCGTCTCTGATGAGGCTCACCCAGGCTGCAGCCGTGACCCATGTTCCTAACTGGCCTCACGTGCGTTTCTGGAGCCTGGTGGAGGACCCGACGCGGGTCCGATTCATCCCCCTCAAGGGTCTGGGAGGCTGTAACACCACTTAGAGCTGGGTTGTGAGACCCGTCTTTGCTGTCCCCGTCACCCTGGGGCTGAAGGAGATGCCCTGTGTGGTGCCCACCCTTCAGAGAACCTCGTCTCTGATGAGGCTCACCCAGGCTGCAGCCGTGACCCATGTTCCTAACTGGCCTCACGTGCGTTTCTGGAGCCTGGTGGAGGACCCGGCGCGGGTCCGATTCATCCCCCTCAAGGGTCTGGGAGGCTGTAACACCACTTAGAGCTGGGTTGTGAGACCCGTCTTTGCTGTCCCCGTCACCCTGGGGCTGAAGGAGATGCCCTGTGTGGTGCCCACCCTTCAGAGAATGGGGGTGCCCGAGACAGGGTCATGGGTGCGGGTGGGCGGGGGGTGCAGAGGGGCGGGCTGGTCGCTGCCTCCCTCTGTCTTTCTGCAAACGCTCTTGCTGCTGGGACGTCATGGGGACGCAGCTCGTCCGCTTCCTGCCATCATCACACCAGGAACCTTGCAGCTTCGTGGGCGTTTATTTCATTCAGCCTGGTCAGATCCTCCTGCGACAGACACGAGGCAGGCTGGGGGCTGTCTTCCGCTTCTTCAAGAGCAGCCTTCTGACTCAGCCGCAGTGAGTGGCCGTCCCCGGTGCCTGGGCGGGTGAATGTGACCAGGGCGTATTGCTGCCGTTTGTGCGCCCCGTGAGCTGGACGCCGCCGTGAACACGTGAGAGCTGTTTCCTTCCAGGGAGCCTAAACTGCGTGGCCCTTATCTGGGTATTTACACATGTTGAAATAACTGGGCTGTGTTAGAGCTGTGTCATTGTTTATGATGCCGTGTCCAAGAAGACTTGCTGAACCAGGAGCACCGACCCAGGCTAGTCAGGGGTCTGTCAGCCTCCTCTCAGTGCATCTGCCCTGCCATCCGTGGAGGCCTGGGGTCCGAATCTGATGGGGCACATATCCACCCATCCATCTGCCCATCCACCCACCCACCCATCCACCATGCATCCATCCACCACCCGTCCACTCATTCACCCATCCATTCAAGAACCCACCAGTCACCACCCAGCCACCATGCCACACGGGCTTCCCAGGCGGCCCTCCTGGGGCCACCTGCCAGCGCAGGAGACGAAAGAGATGTGGGTTCAGTCCCTGGGCCGGGAAGACCCCCTGGAGGAGGGCACAGCCACCCGCTCAGTATTCTTGCCTGGGGAACCCCGTGGACAGAGGAGCCTGGGAGCTCTACAGTCCACGGGGTCAGCAGAGTCACACGACTGAGTGAGTGCGCGCAGCGTGCTGTGCCCGGGCCGGGTGCGGGCGTGCGCCGGGGGTGTCCCAGCCTTCTGGCACCTGTGGGAGGCTCCCAGCCCCCGCTCCCCCAGGGGAAGATGGCGAGTCCCCTGAGATAATCCCAGGCCGCTCCCCAGGAGCACCCCTCCTTCTGGAGTCCGGCCCCAGCGCTGACCACAGCAGCCGAGAAGTAGACCCGGTCAGTCACTCTCGAGTGTCCTCAACGAGAGGCCGCGCTGGCCGTGGCGGGCGCCCGGCTCTGCCGCCTCCCTGCCCTGGGCTGGGCTTCACGCGAGTGGAACAGAGGAGCCCGGGGCCCGGGAGGCCGGGAGGGTCCGGGCTTTCACTGTCTGCAGGCGCTCTGTCCCTGTCCTGCTGTCCCCGTCCCGGGGGGCTTGGGTTTAAAAAAAACAACCAATTTCTGCCCCTTTAGGCAGTGTTAGGGGTCTTCCCTGGTGGCTCAGAGGTTAAAGCGTCTGCCTCCAATGCGGGAGACCCGGGTTTGATCCCTGGGTCTGGAAGATCCCCTGGAGAAGGAAATGGCAACCCACTCCAGTACTCTTGCCTGGAAAATCCCATGGACAGAGGAGCCTGGTAGGCTACAGTCCATGGGGTTGCAAAGAGTTGGACGCGACTGAGCAACTTCACTCAGGGGTAATGAAACAGATCTCCCGCTGTGGGCAGAAGCCTTGGGTTGGGGCTTCAAGCTCGGGTTTTGTCCCCATCGCCCCCAGGGACGTCCTCATCCCAGGACCCATTAGGCTCCTCAGGGCCCACCCTCGGCTGCGGGGGTGGGGTGTGCCAACCACATGGTCCCGATGGGTTTCCGTGTCCTAAACACCACGGGAGTGAGGGCTGCCCGCGGGTGAGGACGCTGACTAGGGTTTGCAGACTCCCACCAGCCCGCCCGGAGTCACCTGCAGCCCAGTGCCCCAGCCACGCATCTCAGACCCTTCCACGTGGCGGAGGGACAAACTGTGCAGTTTTCACTCTAAGAAGACTGAGTGTGTCTGTCCTATTGTGGGAAGCAGTTGAATGAACTTGAACAACACCAGTAACAACGGCAAACCCATGTGAGACGCACGTGACCCCACTGTTCTTAGCGCCTGTCTGTGCACTGACCCNCGGAGTCACCTGCAGCCCAGTGCCCCAGCCACGCATCTCAGACCCTTCCACGTGGCGGAGGGACAAACTGTGCAGTTTTCACTCTAAGAAGACTGAGCTTGTCTGTCCTATCGTGGGAAGCAGTTGAATGAACTTGAACAACACCAGTAACAACGGCAAACCCATGTGAGACGCACGTGACCCCACTGTTCTTAGCGCCTGTCTGCGCACTGACCTGTCAGTACTGGAGCGGGCGGCCTTCCCCTTCCCCAGGGGATCTTCCTGACCCAGGGCTCAAATCCAAGTCTTCCGCACGGCAGGTGGACTCTTTACCAGCTGAGCCCGCAGGGAAGCCCCTCCTCATCACAGCCCTTGCATTGGATCATTCTCATTTCATAGATGTGGAAACCGAGGCACAGCAAGTGAGGCTCAGGGGCCCCAGGCCACATGAGCTGTGATTGGTGGAGCTGGGGTCACATCCCTTCCTACTCCTGGCCGCGCTTGGGGTGGGGAGGGGGTGTGATGGCCTCGCCTCCTACACGTGTCTCGGGGGGCACAGCGGAGTTCGACCTGTGGTGTGAGCGTCGGGCTCCTGGTGGGAGCCCAGGGGTCAGCGTTAGGGCTTGGGGCCAGGAGTGAGGAGTGGCCTGTGGAGCCTCGGGCTGCCTGCACCCGACGCTGCGGCTGCACACTCTCTGGACCCACGTCTCTGGGACGCCCGGATTCGGGCTGGCACACTGGGACGTTTAGAAATGGATCTCCTTCCTCCTTTGCGTTACAGACGTGAGCACCTGCTCAGAATCGTAGCGGACGGAGCCGCGCCCTACAGCTTGCTGTCCGTGCGGGTGGCGGTCTGTGGGCAGTGCGGCCGCCTCCGTGAAGGGTGATTCATCCTGGACCCGGTCAGGGCAACGGTTCACAAGGCTGAAAGACAGACCCAGGCATGGGTGCTTGCCGGCCCCGGGCCTACAGGCGTTCACGTGCCCTCCCCCTGCTCGCGGGTGAATGATAACTTACTCACCAGCAGGGCACCGGAGCCCGGGGTGTGGTAGGGTGGGGGCCCGCAGCGCAGAGGTGCCGGGCCCTTTACTGTAGGCGATAAGGACCTGGAGGGGTGGAGGTGGGGTTCCCAGCTGGGCTGGGCCCATGGCCCAGTGCCCCGGGCGCTTTCAGGAGCTGAAAAGGATCGGGAGTTGGGAGTCATCTGGGCTTTTTGCCAGAGGTTAGGTGGGAAGAGATGCCCAGAGGGAAGCTTGGAGGAATCTGGCCTCAAGGGACATCCTGGCTTGAAGAGGAGCCTCCGCCTCTGGACGGCAGTGTAGTGTTCCCGAAGCCCTCCCGAAATTGTGTGCAGATTTACTGGATGCCAGCTGTGAAAGAGGGAAATGGCGACCCACTCCAGTCCTCTTGCCTGGAAAAGTCTATGGACGCAGGAGCCTGGTAGGCTACAGTCCATGGCATTGCAAAGACTTTAGACACAGCTGAGTGACTTCACTTCACTTCTTCAATCTGTGAAGGGACTGGACCTGATGCCTGGGTTTGAACCCTGGACCAGCACTCAGGGGCTCAGCCCCTGACCTCCCTGGGCCTCAGGCTTCTCATCTGTAGAATGGAGATGGTTAGAAGTCCTGCCAACCTCTTGGGGTTTTTGCAAAGGTTAAAAAGCATGATGTGTGTAAAAGGCTCAGCCAGGGCCGGGCACGGAGTCAGCGATGGAGGGCTGGTCTCCTCAAAATCACCATTCTCCTGTGGACCCAGAGGAGCCACGTTTCTGGGCAGGAGACCGCATCTGAGGAGTGGGGTGCAGGAGGCCCGAGGCCTGTGCAGGCGGACCCGAGCCTCCGCCTCTGCTCCCCGGTCCCGTCGGTCCGGCCACACGCGGGGGTCCCAGGTGAGGCCCCACCCCCAGCCCAGCCCCCAGCCCAGCCCGGCTCCCTGTGTTCAGGGCTTCCCTGGCCTGGCCTTCCTGCCAAGACGAGCTCCTCCGAGTCTGGTTCTTCAGGGTCCGCGGCTCTGGAACGTCCTTACGNGACCCGAGCCTCCGCCTCTGCTCCCCGGTCCCGTCGGTCCGGCCACACGCGGGGGTCCCAGGTGAGGCCCCACCCCCAGCCCAGCCCCCAGCCCAGCCCGGCTCCCTGTGTTCAGGGCTTCCCTGGCCTGGCCTTCCTGCCAAGACGAGCTCCTCCGAGTCTGGTTCTTCAGGGTCCGCGGCTCTGGAACGTCCTTACGCAGCCGCCCTCGGAGCCCGAGGGCGTCCTTGGTGTGGCCCCAAATCCTCAGCTCCCAACCCAGACCTGGCCAGTGTGTGAGATCCGCCAGCATCCAGGGCCAGCCTGAGGAGGGCCACCAGGGTTGTGTGTGTGAGAGTGTGTGCGTGCATGAGTGAGTGTGTGCGTGCATGAGTGAGTGTGTGCGAGAGTGTGTGCGTGCATGAGTGAGTGTGTGCGTGCATGAGTGAGTGTGTGCGAGTGTGTATGTCTGTGAGTGTGTGAGAGTGTGTGCGTGCATGAGTGAGTGTGTGTGCGAGTGTGTGCGTGCATGAGTGAGTGTGTGCGAGTGTGTATGTCTGTGAGTGTGTGTGAGAGTGTGTGCGTGCATGAGTGAGTGTGTGCGAGTGTGTATGTCTGTGAGTGTGTGTGTGAGTGTGTGCGTGCATGAGTGAGTGTGTGCGAGTGTGTATGTCTGTGAGTGTGTGTGAGTGTGTGTGTGAAGGTGTGTGTGCGTGAATGTGCGCGAATGTGTGCACGAGTGTGTGAGTGTGTTTATGAGTGTGTGAGTGCGCAAATGTGTGTGCGTGCACGAGAATGTGTGTGCATGTGTGCATAAGTGTGTGAGTGTGAGTGTGTGCGTGCGAGAATGTGTGTTTGTGCATGAGTGTGTGAGTGTGAATGCGTGTATGTGTGAGTGTGTGTGAGTGTATGTGTGTGTGTGAGAGAGTGTGCATACGTGTGTGTACGAGTGTGCGCACGCATGTGCGTTTTGTGCACCGTCTCTGGTCATGCCTCCCTGTGTGGAGAGGCAAGGCCTCCCTCCTGGCTGGTGAGAATCCCAGACTCTAGGCAGCAAGTCTGAGGGCCCCTAGAGCGTCTCCAGGCTCGAGCTCAGGAAGCTCCTCCCAGGGCGGGAAAGCCTGGAAACAGGCAGGGGCGGGGGCCGAGCCCCAGGCTCCATGGGAAGCGGGTCCCCTGGTGTCCCGTCCTCCTCCCCGCCCTGCTGCAGGCCTGTAGCTACTCCTCCAGTAATTATCACACCAGGATCGCACACACCACAACAAAGCTGTAAAGTAGTCAAAATACAATCTTTTTATGGGCAGCAGATTGAAAAATCCATCAACACGTGCCCATCTATCAGCGGTGTTGACAGAAACCACCAGAAAGGGAGAAACAAACATAAATAAGCTTTGTCCGACCTGGCATGTCAGAAGCGGCGGGGAGGTCCCTGGGGCCCGTGACGCCGGCGCTGACGGCTGGCGGCCTCCTGACCCCAAGGCAGGTGGGCTGGCCTGAGGCGTCCTGGCCAGGGCTGCGGGCGCCCCGCCTTGCCACGTGACAGGCGGAGGCGGGGCTGGGCTCCCTGTACACAGACGCCCGACCTCTGATGGGGGGCTTGGGGGCCGGGCACGTAGGCTGGGGGTTCCCAGGCCTCCAGGGCAGGTTTCAAGTCCTGGGCACGTCCAGTGGTCCGTGCTGTTCCCCAGCGCCCTGTGCTGCTGCGGCTCCTGGAGCTGCCGGCTCCTTTAGGCTTGGCGCTGGGGCTCCCTCTCCCCGGGATCCACCCCCCACCCCGTCCTCCCCTCTCTGTCCTCCTGACCCCTCCCCTGTCCACTTGTCCACTAAGGCCTGTCCAGGGCCAGCAGCGTCTGCCCAGATCCTCCCGGTTCTGTGCCTTTCCTGGGCTTGCCTGCAGACCTGTTCCCACTCAGGGCTGTGGGGTCCCTGAAGAGGTCTCCTGCCCTGGGTCTCTGGTTGGGATAAGGCGCCTGCAGAGTGCCTGTGCAGAGCTGATTGCCCCTGAAAAGGCAAGGCAAGGACAGCCAGAAGCAGGGCTTCTCAGGAAAGGCTTCTTGGAGGAGGCAGATGTGGTAGAGGGCACGCAGGTGCCAGGACAAGAAGACCCACGAGAGGAGCCTTGTGGGAGCTGGGGTGGGCCTGGGGGTGAGCCAGGGACCGAGGGCTGCGCCAGGCAGAGGGTGGAGCCAGCGCCTGCTCTGGGTCAGCACCCTCAGCAGACTGTCATTATTACTGCTTGCTGTCAGTATTACTGTTTCTTCCACAGGCCGTCCTTAGCGTCGTGGTCTCTCCAGCCTGCCCCTTGTCCCCTTCTAGGTGTCTGAGCGAGGACTTGAGAGAAGGCCGAGGGACAGCTCAGCCATCNGCACCCTCAGCAGACTGTCATTATTACTGCTTGCTGTCAGTATTACTGTTTCTTCCACAGGCCGTCCTTAGCGTCGTGGTCTCTCCAGCCTGCCCCTTGTCCCCTTCTAGGTGTCTGAGCGAGGACTTGAGAGAAGGCCGAGGGACAGCTCAGCCATCACCGTGCTCTTGATCCAAGATTCTCCCAGCATCCTTTGTGTGCCCATCACCTGCTGCCCTGTGCAGGGCAGAGGGGCCATGACTGCAGTCCCTGGGAGATGGTGGGGCCGGGCAGGGAGCCCCTGGGGCTCAGCTTATCCAGGGAAGACCCCACTTCACCTACCTGTGTTAGTGACAGGACTTCAAGGGGACAGGTGATGCCCTTACCTACCCCCCGCTCCCATTCCAGAAAACCTGTGTGGCCCCCACATGTGGGTACTGACGGGGCTGAGCTGTGGGCGGCCTGCAGGAAGCATCTTGGTGTGGGGGGTCATACCGTGTTGCTGCTCATCCCCCTGGCAGCCTGGAAGCTTTGGGAGCCGCCCTCAGCTGAGGACGGGGAGGCTTAGTGGGGCAGCACCTCACCCACCGACCCCTGAAGTCAGTGTCTGGGCTGTGACGAGACCCAGGAGACCCGAGTCCTCTTTACTGGCCCCGGAGGAGATGGGGATGACCTACCTCCCTTTGACAAACAAACTAGGGATTGATTTAAACATTCATTCACATCCCAATGCATACTTTTTGATGAAATTCTGTAACACCAAAGTAACGATAACAAATACAGGGTGAGCTGTGGAGTTCTCTTTTCTGTGACAGCTTTTTAGAGCTATGACTGCATTGCTCACAATGCATCCATTGGAAGCGTACAATTCAATGATTTTTAGTATATTCACAGTATTGTGCAACCATCTACATGATCAGTTCAGGGCACCTGTATGATCTCAGCAAGGAGCCTCCTACTCTTTGGCAGGCGCCCCCTAATTCCCTCCTCCTGGCCCTGAATAACCGCCGAATGCTCGCTGTCTGTGTGGATTTGCTGTTCTGGACATTTCATAGAAAGGAAGTTGGACAACACGCGGCCTCCTGTGCTTGGCTTCTTTGACTCAGCATGACGTGTCCTGAGACTGCTGCAGGTATGAACACTCCAGTCCTTTTAGTGGCTGAAAAATATTCCACTGGCAGCAGTGACAGATTTTATTTTCTTGGGCTCCAGAGTCACTGTGGACGGTGACTGCGGCCATGAAATTAGAGGACGCTTGCTCCTCCGAAGGAAAGCTGTGGCAAACCTAGATGGTGTGTTGAAAAGCAGAGTCACCACTTTGCTGACCAGGGTCCTCAGAGTCAAAGGTGCGGCTTTGCCAGCAGCCACGTATGAAAGTGAGAGGCGGACCATGAAGGAGGCTGAGTGCTGAAGAACTGATGCTTTTGAACTGTGGTGGGAAAGACTCTTGAGAGTCCCTAAGACTGCAAGGAGATCAAACCAGGCAATCCTGAAAGAAATCAACCCTGAATATTCACTGGAAAGACTGATGCTGAAGCTCAGTACTTGGGCCACCTGATGAGAAGCGCTGACTCACTGGAAAAGGCCCTGATGCTGGGAAAGACTGAAGGCAAAAGGAGAAGGGGGTGGCAGAGCATGAGGTGGTTGGATGGCATCACCGACACGAATGTGAGCAAATTCTGAGAGACAGTGGAGGACGGGGGGGCCTGGAGTGCTGCACTCTACCGGGTTGCAAAGGGTCGGGCTCGCCTGAGGGACTGCACAGCAGCAACGTGACTCCGCTGGGTGGGTGCACCGCGCGCTGTTTATCTGCCCGCCCACCGACAGGCCTCTGCACTGAGTCCACCTCCTGCCTATTGTGAGTAAAGCTGCTGCGGGTGTTCGCGTACGGGTTTTGTGCAGATGTGTGCCCTCGTCTCTCTTGGGTAGAGAGCTCGCAGTAGAATTGCTGGGGCACACAGGATTTCTGGGCTTAACTGGAGAACTGCCAGACTGTTTTCCAAAGCGGCCGCGTCGTTTTCCGTCCCCGCCAGCCACGCACGAGCCTGCAGTTTCTCCACGGCCCTGCTGACACTTGTTATTACCTGTCACTTTGATTAGCGCCGTCCTGCCGGCGTCCCATTTGGTTTTGATTTGCATTCCCCTGACGACGCATGATGCTGAGCACCTTTTCCTGCGCCCGTTGGCCCCTTGTGTATCTTCTTTGGAGAAACACTAGTCCTCTGCCCATTTTAAAATTGGGTTATTTGTCTTTTTACTGTTGAGTTGTACAAGTTGTTGTTGTTGTTTTAATGTAATGTAGGATGCAAGTCGCTGACCAGACACCTGCCTCATCACCTCGTAAAGTCACGCAGTCAAGAGAGGGCCCCCCCACCGAGCCCCACGTCCTCCAGGAACATCCTGAGCTCCAGCAGGCCCTGCGCTCCCATCTGCCGACTCCATCCTGCCTTGTCTGGCGCCAGCTCCCTCCTGGACGACGTCCCTGCCGCCCACCGGCCCCTCCCCCGGCTTCTCAACTCCGAGGGCCCCCCTCCTTCCAGACCCTGCCCACCTGCCCTGTGTCCAGGCCCCCCGGCCACACCCTCCAGCCACACCTGCCCCTCCAGCCCTTCTTCCTTGGGCCACAGCACCCAGCCCCAAGTGTTCGGGGGTCCTGTCCGCTCCCAGAGTGGGCCATGTCCAGGGCCTGTCTCTTATACACATCTGGATGTGTATAAGAGACAGGTCTGTGAGTGTGTGAGAGTGTGTGCGTGCATGAGTGAGTGTGTGTGAGTGTGTATGTCTGTGAGTGTGTGTGAGAGTGTGTGCGTGCATGAGTGAGTGTGTGCGAGTGTGTATGTCTGTGAGTGTGTGTGAGAGTGTGTGCGTGCATGAGTGAGTGTGTGCGAGTGTGTATGTCTGTGAGTGTGTGTGAGAGTGTGTGCGTGCATGAGTGAGTGTGTGCGAGTGTGTATGTCTGTGAGTGTGTGTGAGAGTGTGTGCGTGCATGAGTGAGTGTGTGCGAGTGTGTATGTCTGTGAGTGTGTGTGAGAGTGTGTGCGTGCATGAGTGAGTGTGTGCGAGTGTGTATGTCTGTGAGTGTGTGTGAGAGTGTGTGCGTGCATGAGTGAGTGTGTGCGAGTGTGTATGTCTGTGAGTGTGTGTGANGCCGCGCACCCCTCCCTGCCCGCCCCCAGCGCCCCGGGGCCGAGTCCCGAGTCCCAGCGCTGAGGCCGTCCTGGGCCCTTGGCGAGCCTGCTCAGCCTGCTGGCGCGATGAGAGCACAGAGGCCGCGGAGCGAGAGGCCGGCTTGCTGGCGGGCGGGCCTGGGCCCCTGGGGCTCTCCTGCTTCCTTTGGCTGCAGGGCTGGAGGCGATGGGGCACAGCCAGGGTCCTGGCCATCCCCGATCCTGTCTTTAATATTTTTCTTTCGAATTAACTTTACTTGCATGCAATTGTCTAAAACGTTAAAATATTACAGATCTTGGCTCCATTCCTTCCCACTCCTCCCCTTCCTGTCCCAGAGAGAATCGCTCTGGATCCTCGTAGCTGCGCCTTCTCTCTTCTGTTTAGAGCTCAGACTTCTTTTTTCTGTATGAATATACTTCCATCTTATAATTCTTCCGTAATTTCTTCATGTTCTTTTGTAACATCCTTACATGATCTCTTTAATCCACCTGGACTGTTTTTCGTGACATAAAGTAAGAGCTAGTTTGTTTGGCTTTTTCCGCTTCACTGTGTCCAGTGAACTGCAGCAGGCTCTCGTGTTGAAAACTCCCCCTTCTTCTAAAACCCATTTCTGCAGGTCCATGGAAACTGCGCTTCTCACAGCTGTTTAGGTTTTCTATTCTCGTGGAGTCAGTCAGCTTTGAAAGGTGCATTTTATCTAGGAATTTGTCAGTCTCATCNAGAGTGTGTGCGTGCATGAGTGAGTGTGTGCGAGTGTGTATGTCTGTGAGTGTGTGTGAGAGTGTGTGCGTGCATGAGTGAGTGTGTGCGAGTGTGTATGTCTGTGAGTGTGTGTGAGAGTGTGTGCGTGCATGAGTGAGTGTGTGCGAGTGTGTATGTCTGTGAGTGTGTGTGAGAGTGTGTGCGTGCATGAGTGAGTGTGTGCGAGTGTGTATGTCTGTGAGTGTGTGTGAGAGTGTGTGCGTGCATGAGTGAGTGTGTGCGAGTGTGTATGTCTGTGAGTGTGTGTGAGAGTGTGTGCGTGCATGAGTGAGTGTGTGCGAGTGTGTATGTCTGTGAGTGTGTGTGAGAGTGTGTGCGTGCATGAGTGAGTGTGTGCGAGTGTGTATGTCTGTGAGTGTGTGTGAGAGTGTGTGCGTGCATGAGTGAGTGTGTGCGAGTGTGTATGTCTGTGAGTGTGTGTGAGAGTGTGTGCGTGCATGAGTGAGTGTGTGCGAGTGTGTATGTCTGTGAGTGTGTGTGAGAGTGTGTGCGTGCATGAGTGAGTGTGTGCGAGTGTGTATGTCTGTGAGTGTGTGTGAGAGTGTGTGCGTGCATGAGTGAGTGTGTGCGAGTGTGTATGTCTGTGAGTGTGTGTGAGAGTGTGTGCGTGCATGAGTGAGTGTGTGCGAGTGTGTATGTCTGTGAGTGTGTGTGAGAGTGTGTGCGTGCATGAGTGAGTGTGTGCGAGTGTGTATGTCTGTGAGTGTGTGTGAGAGTGTGTGCGTGCATGAGTGAGTGTGTGCGAGTGTGTATGTCTGTGAGTGTGTGTGAGAGTGTGTGCGTGCATGAGTGAGTGTGTGCGAGTGTGTATGTCTGTGAGTGTGTGTGAGAGTGTGTGCGTGCATGAGTGAGTGTGTGCGAGTGTGTATGTCTGTGAGTGTGTGTGAGAGTGTGTGCGTGCATGAGTGAGTGTGTGCGAGTGTGTATGTCTGTGAGTGTGTGTGAGAGTGTGTGCGTGCATGAGTGAGTGTGTGCGAGTGTGTATGTCTGTGAGTGTGTGTGAGAGTGTGTGCGTGCATGAGTGAGTGTGTGCGAGTGTGTATGTCTGTGAGTGTGTGTGAGAGTGTGTGCGTGCATGAGTGAGTGTGTGCGAGTGTGTATGTCTGTGAGTGTGTGTGAGAGTGTGTGCGTGCATGAGTGAGTGTGTGCGAGTGTGTATGTCTGTGAGTGTGTGTGAGAGTGTGTGCGTGCATGAGTGAGTGTGTGCGAGTGTGTATGTCTGTGAGTGTGTGTGAGAGTGTGTGCGTGCATGAGTGAGTGTGTGCGAGTGTGTATGTCTGTGAGTGTGTGTGAGAGTGTGTGCGTGCATGAGTGAGTGTGTGCGAGTGTGTATGTCTGTGAGTGTGTGTGAGAGTGTGTGCGTGCATGAGTGAGTGTGTGCGAGTGTGTATGTCTGTGAGTGTGTGTGAGAGTGTGTGCGTGCATGAGTGAGTGTGTGCGAGTGTGTATGTCTGTGAGTGTGTGTGAGAGTGTGTGCGTGCATGAGTGAGTGTGTGCGAGTGTGTATGTCTGTGAGTGTGTGTGAGAGTGTGTGCGTGCATGAGTGAGTGTGTGCGAGTGTGTATGTCTGTGAGTGTGTGTGAGAGTGTGTGCGTGCATGAGTGAGTGTGTGCGAGTGTGTATGTCTGTGAGTGTGTGTGAGAGTGTGTGCGTGCATGAGTGAGTGTGTGCGAGTGTGTATGTCTGTGAGTGTGTGTGAGAGTGTGTGTGTGAAGGTGTGTGTGCGTGAATGTGTGCAAATGTGTGCACGAGTGTGTGAGTGTGTTTATGAGTGTGTGAGTGCGCAAATGTGTGTGCGTGCACGAGAATGTGTGTGCATGTGTGCATAAGTGTGTGAGTGTGAGTGTGTGCGTGCGAGAATGTGTGTTTGTGCATGAGTGTGTGAGTGTGAATGCGTGTGTGTGTGAGTGTGTGTGAGTGTATGTGTGTGTGTGAGAGAGTGTGCATACGCATGTGTACGAGTGTGCGCACGCGTGTGCGTTCTGTGCACCGTCTCTGGTCATGCCTCCCTGTGTAGAGAGGCAAGGCCTCCCTCCTGGCTGGTGAGAATCCCAGACTCTAGGCAGCAAGTCTGAGGGCCCCTGGAGCGTCTCCAGGCTCGAGCTCAGGAAGCTCCTCCCAGGGCGGGAAAGCCTGGAAACAGGCAGGGGCGGGGGCCGAGCCCCAGGCTCCATGGGAAGCGGGTCCCCTGGTGTCCCGTCCTCCTCCCCGCCCTGCTGCAGGCCTGTAGCTACTCCTCCAGTAATTATCACACCAGGATCGCACACACCACAACAAAGCTGTAAAGTAGTCAAAATACAATCTTTTTATGGGCAGCAGATTGAAAAATCCATCAACACGTGCCCATCTATCAGCGGTGTTGACAGAAACCACCAGAAAGGGAGAAACAAACATAAATAAGCTTTGTCCGACCTGGCATGTCAGAAGCGGCGGGGAGGTCCCTGGGGCCCGTGACGCCGGCGCTGACGGCTGGCGGCCTCCTGACCCCAAGGCAGGTGGGCTGGCCTGAGGCATCCTGGCCAGGGCTGCGGGCGCCCCGCCTTGCCACGTGACAGGCGGAGGCGGGGCTGGGCTCCCTGCACACAGACGCCCGACCTCTGATGGGGGGCTTGGGGGCCGGGCACGTAGGCTGGGGGTTCCCAGGCCTCCAGGGCAGGTTTCAAGTCCTGGGCACGTCCAGTGGTCCGTGCTGTTCCCCAGCGCCCTGTGCTGCTGCGGCTCCTGGAGCTGCCGGCTCCTTTAGGCTTGGCGCTGGGGCTCCCTCTCCCCGGGATCCACCCCCCACCCCGTCCTCCCCTCTCTGTCCTCCTGACCCCTCCCCTGTCCACTTGTCCACTAAGGCCTGTCCAGGGCCAGCAGCGTCTGCCCAGATCCTCCCGGTTCTGTGCCTTTCCTGGGCTTGCCTGCAGACCTGTTCCCACTCAGGGCTGTGGGGTCCCTGAAGAGGTCTCCTGCCCTGGGTCTCTGGTTGGGATAAGGCGCCTGCAGAGTGCCTGTGCAGAGCTGATTGCCCCTGAAAAGGCAAGGCAAGGACAGCCAGAAGCAGGGCTTCTCAGGAAAGGCTTCTTGGAGGAGGCAGATGTGGTAGAGGGCACGCAGGTGCCAGGAAAAGAAGACCCACGAGAGGAGCCTTGTGGGAGCTGGGGTGGGCCTGGGGGTGAGCCAGGGACCGAGGGCCGCGCCAGGCAGAGGGTGGAGCCAGCGCCTGCTCTGGGTCGGCACCCTCAGCAGACTGTCATTATTACTGCTTGCTGTCAGTATTACTGTTTCTTCCACAGGCCGTCCTTAGTGTCGCGGTCTCTCCAGCCTGCCCCTTGTCCCCTTCTAGGTGTCTGAGCGAGGACTTGAGAGAAGGCCGAGGGACAGCTCAGCCATCACCGTGCTCTTGATCCAAGATTCTCCCAGCATCCTTTGTGTGCCCATCACCTGCTGCCCTGTGCAGGGCAGAGGGGCCATGACTGCAGTCCCTGGGAGATGGTGGGGCCGGGCAGGGAGCCCCTGGGGCTCAGCTTATCCAGGGAAGACCCCACTTCACCTACCTGTGTTAGTGACAGGACTTCAAGGGGACAGGTGATGCCCTTACCTACCCCCCGCTCCCATTCCAGAAAACCTGTGTGGCCCCCACATGTGGGTACTGACGGGGCTGAGCTGTGGGCGGCCTGCAGGAAGCATCTTGGTGTGGGGGGTCATACCGTGTTGCTGCTCATCCCCCTGGCAGCCTGGAAGCTTTGGGAGCCGCCCTCAGCTGAGGACGGGGAGGCTTAGTGGGGCAGCACCTCACCCACCGACCCCTGAAGTCAGTGTCTGGGCTGTGACGAGACCCAGGAGACCCGAGTCCTCTTTACTGGCCCCGGAGGAGATGGGGATGACCTACCTCCCTTTGACAAACAAACTAGGGATTGATTTAAACATTCATTCACATCCCAATGCATACTTTTTGATGAAATTCTGTAACACCAAAGTAACGATAACAAATACAGGGTGAGCTGTGGAGTTCTCTTTTCTGTGACAGCTTTTTAGAGCTATGACTGCATTGCTCACAATGCATCCATTGGAAGCGTACAATTCAATGATTTTTAGTATATTCACAGTATTGTGCAACCATCTACATGATCAGTTCAGGGCACCTGTATGACCTCAGCAAGGAGCCTCCTACTCTTTGGCAGGCGCCCCCTAATTCCCTCCTCCTGGCCCTGAATAACCGCCGAATGCTCGCTGTCTGTGTGGATTTGCTGTTCTGGACATTTCATAGAAAGGAAGTTGGACAACACGCGGCCTCCTGTGCTTGGCTTCTTTGACTCAGCATGACGTGTCCTGAGACTGCTGCAGGTATGAACACTCCAGTCCTTTTAGTGGCTGAAAAATATTCCACTGGCAGCAGTGACAGATTTTATTTTCTTGGGCTCCAGAGTCACTGTGGACGGTGACTGCGGCCATGAAATTAGAGGATGCTTGCTCCTCCGAAGGAAAGCTGTGGCAAACCTAGATGGTGTGTTGAAAAGCAGAGTCACCACTTTGCTGACCAGGGTCCTCAGAGTCAAAGGTGCGGCTTTGCCAGCAGCCACGTATGAAAGTGAGAGGCGGACCATGAAGGAGGCTGAGTGCTGAAGAACTGATGCTTTTGAACTGTGGTGGGAAAGACTCTTGAGAGTCCCTAAGACTGCAAGGAGATCAAACCAGGCAATCCTGAAAGAAATCAACCCTGAATATTCACTGGAAAGACTGATGCTGAAGCTCAGTACTTGGGCCACCTGATGAGAAGCGCTGACTCACTGGAAAAGGCTCCGATGCTGGGAAAGACTGAAGGCAAAAGGAGAAGGGGGTGGCAGAGCATGAGGTGGTTGGATGGCATCACCGACACGAATGTGAGCAAATTCTGAGAGACAGTGGAGGACGGGGGGGCCTGGAGTGCTGCACTCTACGGGGTTGCAAAGGGTCGGGCTTGCCTGAGGGACTGCACAGCAGCAACGTGACTCCGCTGGGTGGGTGCACCGCGCGCTGTTTATCTGCCCGCCCACCGACAGGCCTCTGCACTGAGTCCACCTCCTGCCTATTGTGAGTAAAGCTGCTGCGGGTGTTCGCGTACGGGTTTTGTGCAGATGTGTGCCCTCGTCTCTCTTGGGTAGAGAGCTCGCAGTAGAATTGCTGGGGCACACAGGATTTCTGGGCTTAACTGGAGAACTGCCAGACTGTTTTCCAAAGCGGCCGCGTCGTTTTCCGTCCCCGCCAGCCACGCACGAGCCTGCAGTTTCTCCACGGCCCTGCTGACACTTGTTATTACCTGTCACTTTGATTAGCGCCGTCCTGCCGGCGTCCCATTTGGTTTTGATTTGCATTCCCCTGACGACGCATGATGCCTGTCTCTTATACACATCTAGATGTGTATAAGAGACAGGTGCATGAGTGAATATATCCACCTCCTGCCTATTGTGAGTAAAGCTGCTGCGGGTGTTCGCGTACGGGTTTTGTGCAGATGTGTGCTCTCGTCTCTCTTGGGTAGAGAGCTCGCAGTAGAATTGCTGGGGCACACAGGATTTCTGGGTTTAACTGGAGAACTGCCAGACTGTTTTCCAAACCGGCCGCGTCGTTTTCCATCCCCGCCAGCCACGTACGAGCCTGCAGTTTCTCCACGGCCCTGCCGACACTGGTTATTACCTGTCACTTTGATTAGCGCCGTCCTGCCGGCGTCCCATTTGGTTTTGATTTGCATTCCCCTGATGACGCATGATGCTGAGCATCTTTTCCTGCGCCCGTTGGCCCCTTGTGTATCTTCTTTGGAGAAACACTAGTCCTCTGCCCATTTTAAAATTGGGTTATTTGTCTTTTTACTGTTGAGTTGTACAAGTTGTTGTTGTTGTTTTAATGTAATGTAGGATGCAAGTCGCTGACCAGACACCTGCCTCATACGCCCGTTGGCCCCTTGTGTATCTTCTTTGGAGAAACACTAGTCCTCTGCCCATTTTAAAATTGGGTTATTTGTCTTTTTACTGTTGAGTTGTACAAGTTGTTGTTGTTGTTTTAATGTAATGTAGGATGCAAGTCGCTGACCAGACACCTGCCTCATCACCTCGTAAAGTCACGCAGGCAAGAGAGGGCCCCCCCACCGAGCCCCACGTCCTCCAGGAACATCCTGAGCTCCAGCGGGCCCTGCGCTCCCATCTGCCGACTCCATCCTGCCTTGTCTGGAGCCAGCTCCCTCCTGGACGACGTCCCTGCCGCCCACTGGCCCCTCCCCCGGCTTCTCAACTCCGAGGGCCCCCCTCCTTCCAGACCCTGCCCACCTGCCCTGTGTCCAGGCCCCCCGGCCACACCCTCCAGCCACACCTGCCCCTCCAGCCCTTCTTCCTTGGGCCACAGCGCCCAGCCCCGAGTGTTCGGGGGTCCTGTCTGCTCCCAGAGTGGGCCATGTCCAGGGCCCTGCAGCTGGGGAATGGGGGAGCCCGATGGAAGAGCTGATCTTCCTGGAGGAGGCCCCCGCTGCCTGTTGCCTGCGGCAGGCCCGGGAGAGCTTTTAGCTCTGTTGGCAAGAAAATGCCAGGCCGGCGTTTATTTTCTCTCGCAGCCAGAACAACCCTGTGTGTGTCACAGCTGAGCAAATTTTTATTAGCAGCTCCGCTGACAGACCACACACTGCACGCTGCTTCTGCACACCCCGCCCCTCGGGCGGCTCTCGGCGATGGATAAACGGGACCCTCTATGGACCCGGGCGCCGCGCACCCCTCCCTGCCCGCCCCCAGCGCCCCGGGGCCGAGTCCCGAGTCCCAGCGCTGAGGCCGTCCTGGGCCCTTGGCGAGCCTGCTCAGCCTGCTGGCGCGATGAGAGCACAGAGGCCGCGGAGCGAGAGGCCGGCTTGCTGGCGGGCGGGCCTGGGCCCCTGGGGCTCTCCTGCTTCCTTTGGCTGCAGGGCTGGAGGCGATGGGGCACAGCCAGGGTCCTGGCCATCCCCGATCCTGTCTTTAATATTTTTCTTTCGAATTAACTTTACTTGCATGCAATTGTCTAAAACGTTAAAATATTACAGATCTTGGCTCCATTCCTTCCCACTCCTCCCCTTCCTGTCCCAGAGAGAATCGCTCTGGATCCTCGTAGCTGCGCCTTCTCTCTTCTGTTTAGAGCTCAGACTTCTTTTTTCTGTATGAATATACTTCCATCTTATAATTCTTCCGTAATTTCTTCATGTTCTTTTGTAACATCCTTACATGATCTCTTTAATCCACCTGGACTGTTTTTCGTGACATAAAGTAAGAGCTAGTTTGTTTGGCTTTTTCCGCTTCACTGTGTCCAGTGAACTGCAGCAGGCTCTCGTGTTGAAAACTCCCCCTTCTTCTAAAACCCATTTCTGCAGGTCCATGGAAACTGCGCTTCTCACAGCTGTTTAGGTTTTCTATTCTCGTGGAGTCAGTCAGCTTTGAAAGGTGCATTTTATCTAGGAATTTGTCAGTCTCATCCGAGCTTTCAAATATATTGGCATAAAGCTTCTGTTTATCGATAAAATGTCCTGCCAGCTACTTAATCACGTGATGTATTTACTTATGTTTTCATTTCCTAAGGTTTTTATTTAAAATTCTTTTATTTATTTAATTTTGGCTGTGTCGGATCTCGCGGGACCCTCCCCGGGGCTGCGGGCCTCTCTCTAGCTGCGGCGCTGGGGCTCCAGAGCGCGTGGGTTCAGCTGTCGGGGTGTGTGCACCCGGCGGCCCCTGGGCACACGGGGTCTCAGCTCTCTGATCAGGGGGTGTGTGTCCCCCATGGCCCCCGCATCGGAAGGCAGACCCCTAACCACTTAACCACCCGGGAAGTCTCCCTAATATTTGTATTTCTCCCGTCTCTGGTTTTCTGGAATTTCCTTGCTTTTTCTATGATCTGATGGACGTTGGCAATTTGATCTCTGGTTCCTCTGCCTTTTCTAAATCCAGCTTGCTCATCTCAGTTCACAATCTGTTGAGGCCTGGCTTGAAGAATTTTGAGCATAACCTTGTTAGCGTGTGAGATGAGTACAATTGTGTGGTAGCTTGAGCATCTTTGACATTGTCCTTCTTTTGGAATTGGAATGAAAACTGACCTTTCCCAGTCCTGTAGCCACTGGTGAGTTTTCCAAATTTGCTGGCTTAGTGAGTGCAGCATTTTCACAGAATCATCTTTCAGGATTTGAAATAGCTCAGCTGGAATTCCATCACCTCCACTAGCTTTGTTGATAGTGATGCTTCCTAAGGCCCGCTTGACTTTGCTCTTCAGGATGTCTGGCTCTAGGTGAGTGATCACACCATCGTGATTATCTGGGTTGTGAAAATCTTTTTTGTATATTTCTTCTGTGTATTCTTGCCACCTCTTCTTAATATCTGTTGCTTCTGTTAGGGCCATACCATTTCTGTCCTTTATTGAGCCCATCTTTGCATGAAATGATCCTTTGGTATCGCTAATTTTCTTGAAGAGATCTCTAGTCTTTCCCATTCTATTGTTTTCCTCTATTTCTTTGCATTGGTCGCTGAGGAAGGCTTTCTTATCTCTCCTTGCTGTTCTTTGGAACTCTGCATTCAGATGGTTGTATCTTTCCTTTTCTCCTTTGCTTTTGATCAGTATTTCCGATATGTTTCTCATTTATCCATTTTCTCCCGTGTGAATTGGTTTGTTTTTTTTTCTGACTCTCTCTGGTGTATTTTTTCTCTTTTGTTATTTCACTTCTGGTACTTTGTTTAGATCTCTTGATCTTTTGCTAACATTTTAGACAGACACTTAGTTTACATATTTTCAGCTTTTCTTCTTTTTAAAATAATCATTTAACACTAGAAAATTCCTTGTAAATACTGTTGTAGTTTCATTTCTTAAGTTTTGATGTACAGTGTTTTTATTACCTTTCAGTAGTAAATATATTCCAACTTCTATTTTGATACCTTCTTTGCACCATGAGTTATTTAGGATTGTTTTTCTTGATTTCCCCATATAGAGTGTTTCAGGTTTTCTTTTTGTCACTGATTGCTGACCTAATTGCTTTGCGCTCAGGGAATGTGTCCTTGTTTCTAAAGCTTTTGTATCTGTTGAGACTTGTTTTCATCCCAGTCTGTCATCAAATTTTAAAAACACTTCCTTTTATGCTGGAAAAAAATGTGTAGTCTGAGGTTTCGGGGTGCTAGGTTGAACTTTCTGCTGACTTGTGCATGTTAACTGGGTTATTAAAATCTGCCGTGTCCCCACTGACATCTTGATGTGCTCGATCCGTCAGCTACGAGAGAGGGGTGTGAGCCCGTCTCCCGGCCCGGGGCTTCCGTCCCGCGTCACACACTGAGAGCTGTCACAGCGCCTTGGTGAGATGAACGTTTTGCTCTGTGTAGAGTCTTTTCTAATTCCTTTTTTTTTAAAAAATTATTTTTAATTGGAGGATGATTGCTTTGCAATATTGGGCTGGTTGCTGCCATTCGTCAACGTGAATCAGCCACTGGAACACACATGTCCCCTCCCTTGTGAACCTCCCTCCCACCTCCCACCCCATCCCACCCCTCTAGGTTGTCCTTACAGAGCACTGGGTTTGAGCTCCCTCTGTCAAACAGCAAATTCCCACTGGCTGACCTATTCTACACTTGGTAACTGAGATTCATGGGGTCACAAAGAGTCGGACACGACTGAGCGACTGAACTGAATGTGTTTCCCTGTGCCTCTCAATTCGTCCCACCCTCTCCTCCCCCGTGTCTGCGTCGCCACGGTTGTCTGCCGGGGTCCAGCCCCGGTGGGTCCAGGGTGATTCGAAGGTGGGGACGGGGTTGGCGTCCTTGGAAAAATACATATTTAATTACAGATATATAGAGAGATTAGAAACGGGTAGTGTAGTAGGAAAATTAATGGAGAGAAAGAGGCTGAATAACTTGGTTTATGTGGAATAGCATCCACGCTCCAGATGGGAATTCAGCCAGAGAAACGGAGAGCAAGAAAGAACGACATGGGGGAGTCAGTCTTTCCAGGAACTGATCCCATTTCTTTATTTTTCAGGCTTGTTTATATACCTTTTGTTATACATAAGGATGAATACAGAGTCACGCGGGGGTCAGCAGACCTGACGCTTGTCACAATCGGGTGCTTCATATAAAATTATACAAAGGTCTTATGGGTCTTACCTCATCTTTTGGCCATGAGGCCTGCTGACATTTTATGATCCTTTCTTTCTGATAACCAAAAAACTTATTTTTTCCAAGGGTGTTTTTTCTTAAACCAGGCACCACCCTCCAAATAAAGTTATATTCCTATAGGGTGAAGGTGTAGTGAGTTACAATCAAGAAAGGAATGTATTTAACCCAAGGTTAACATGATTAATCTTAAAGGTCAATTCTTATTTCTCCTATATGCTTAAAGGTTAATACTTATTTCTCCTATATGCTAGTTATATTCATTATAAGAGCAGGGAATATGGAGATTTAGCAGCAAACATCAACCCAACAAATGAAAATCCTTTCACCAATGTTCCCCTTAAGACCTATTTAGTCTTGAGATAGTGATAAAGTTACATTTTTACATAGCAAGGACACAGTGATTTATAACAAAGTACAGTGATCTATTACAAAAGAGAAAATTCATTAACTCAAAAAGTCTGGTATTGCTAATCTTAAAACTACTATATTTCCTTTTCTATATTCCAAATACATTGATTAATATATTCCCAGGTGCCTAAGGATATGGAGGCCTGGCGGCAATCATTGACTCAACAATGAGAAAAGCCCTATGCTAATATTCCAAACTCTGTGCTGTTTATGGTTGAGAGGTTGTCACACAAGCTAGCCTGTCAGCAGTGAGGTTTGACCTGAGACACCCTTGTCACACCCAGGGCAGGGAATTAGCA
>SJYX01001743.1:169872-182668 GCA_006410675.1 Oreotragus oreotragus
GATGAGATGGCTGGATGGCATCACGGACTCGATGGACGTGAGTCTGAGTGAATTCCGGGAGATGGTGATGGACAGGGAGGCCTGGCGTGCTGCGATTCATGGGGTCGCAAAGAGTCGGACACGACTGAGTGACTGAACTGAACTGAACTGAATACAATTTCTAATCAACCCGCTAATGCTATACTAATGATTTTCTAACTTCTCAAAAGAGTCTGTATTTAAAGTTTTAAAGCATCTCGTGCCTCTCAAGGTTGGGAGGCTGTAAACAATCACATGTGGCCAGACGAACCTGATCAGGGAGGCTAGAGGACCTCCAGAGGAGCTTCTAAGTTGAAACACTCTTGTCATGCCCAAGAATTTTTTTTTTTCCCCAGGAATTTTTATTAACTGCTCCTTCTCTGAGAAAAATGGTTATGGGGGAGAGCCCCCTGGAAAGTACTCTGGTTTTGGGGTTAGATGCTCGGGAACAGGGGGTTTCCTGAGGCTTGATCACGCCTTTGCGTATGCCAGTTCCTCATGACCTTTGCCATGGGCGGAGTCCCTCACGCTGGCCCCCGGCAGTTGTCCAGCTGCTAAGTCGCGTCCGACTCCTCCTGCCCCCATGGTTTACAGTGCGCAGCCTCCCTGTGCGTCACTGTCCCCCATCCCTATTGGTGCCGTACAGATAGGTCCATCAGTGCCGTGGTTCTAGAGTCCATACGCAGGCACGAACATACAGTGTTTGTTTCTCTCTTTCCGGCTTACTTCACTCTGTGGAATAGGCTGTAGGTTCCCTGGTGGCTCAGACGGTAAAGCGTCTGCCTGCAATGTGGGAGATCCGGGTTCGATTCCTGGGTCGAGAAGATCCCCTGGAGAGGGAAATGGCAATCCACTCCAGCATTCTTGCTTGGCAAATCCCACGGACGGAGGAGCCTGATAGGCTACAGTCCATGGGGTCCCAAAGAGTCGGACACAACTGAGCAACTTCACTTTCACGTTCGCTTTCATCACCTCCTTAGAAGGGACTCAGGTGTGTTCCTTTTTATGGCTGAGTAACACTCCACTGCATCCACGTGCCGCCTCTGCGTCCGTCCACCCGTCCGTGGGCAGCTGGGTTGTCTGCGCGCAGTTTCCTTTCAGCGCTTGTTGCTGTGAGGTCTGTTCGATCTGGCCCTGCTGCAGCCACCGTGGCTGCCTCTGGCTGTTCCAGAGGAGGACACTTGGCCTGGGCCCCACCCACTTTCCGAGGGCTTCCTGGGGGGCCAGGCTCCGTGTGGGGGCTTCACACCCCTCGCTCCCCTGTCTCCTCTCAGACCACAACTCGGCAGGAGGCTCTGTTGTTTTCTCAACTCAGAGATGAGGAAGCTGAGGCTCAGACCGTTCAAGCCCAAGGCCACAGCTGGTACGTGAGGCAGGCAACCACCCTTCACCCCAGACTCCCAGCCTAACCCCGCAGCCCATGAGGCGGGCAGCCACCCTTCACCCCAGACTCCCAGCCTAACCCCACAGCCCGTGAGGCGGGCAGTCACTCTTCACCCCCAGACTCCCAGCCTAACCCCGCCGCCCGGGATGGCCCGAGGGTGGGTGTTGCTGGCCTGCTTTCCCTCCAGCCCCCTCCTTCTGTCCATGTCCCGTGGGTGCTGGTCATAGGCATCGCTCCTCTCGGGCTCCTGTGCCCTCTGGTTTCGGGGCAGACTGACCAGCGGGAGGCTCTGCAGAGCAAGACAGGGGTGGCGGGGCTCCTCCCTGCTCGGGGGCACAGGAGACTTCACCCCTCCTTTGAGGCCTCTCCCCTGGCAGGCTCCACTCCCTCCAGCCTGGGCTCCACATGCCTCCCCGCTGTCACCCCGAGCTCTGCCCACAGCACCTAGTGCCCCTCAGCTCCCCTCTTCACACCTGCTTCCTGCTGGGCTGGTGCGCTCGGAGTCAGAACCGGAGGCTGGAGTGGCCCATGGAGGTGTGCAAAGGTGTGGGCTCCCCCAGAACTGTGCAAACGTAGGTGAAGCTGCAAGGGTTCCTGCCACGGGACGGTGGGGACGACGGCGGCCAGGCGCGGTCACGCGTGCTGTGTGGGGGCACAGACCTGCAGAGGGGATTTGGCCAAGCCAGCAGAGGGGCAGTTCCCAACCCGCCTCCCCGATGGGTGCCTCCCCGGCCGCGCGGGGCAGCCGTGCCTTCCAGGAGGCCCCCTGCGCTGGGGGCGGGGGCGGGGCCGCAGCACAGGCGTCCGCGGGGGCAGGTGGCCCTGCGACCTCCCCTGTGGTGCCGTCTGTGTCCACCCCGAGGCCCCCGGGACCGCGCTGTCCGGAGCTGATGGACACTCGTGCGACGCGGAAATACGAAGCCCCGCCCGGAATGAGAAGCCGCGATTCCAAGAGGGCGGCTCCTCGGAGAGTGGGCGGGGCCAGAAGGGGCGGGGCCACACCAGCTGTCTCTGAAGCTTGATTTCCGTCAAGAAAGACAGGTCTGGAGCACATGGCAAAATGTTGCTGCTGCTGCTGCTAAGTCGCTTCAGTCGTGTCCGACTCTGTGCGACCCCATAGACGGCAGCCCACCAGGCTCCCCCGTCCCTGGGACTCTCCAGGCAAGAACACTGGAGTGGGTTGCCATTTCCTTCTCCAATGCATGAAAGTGAAAAGTGAAAGCGAAGTCGCTCAGTCGTGTCCGACTGCTAGCGACCCCATGGACTACAGCCCACCAGGCTCCTCCGTTCATGGGATTTGCCAGGCGAAAGTATGGCGAAATGTTCGCACCTGTTAAATCTGGGTGGTGGGTAGATCTGGGTGGTGGGTACATGCGTGTTTTCATGTTGATTCTTGAGGACCTGCAATATTTCATAATCAGCATTTTGTGGAGGACAGCCCACCAGGCTCCTCCGTTCATGGGATTTGCCAGGCGAAAGTATGGCGAAATGTTCGCACCTGTTAAATCTGGGTGGTGGGTAGATCTGGGTGGTGGGTACATGCGTGTTTTCATGTTGATTCTTGAGGACCTGCAATATTTCATAATCAGCATTTTGTGGAGGCTTTGTAAGGAGAGCAGAGGGACGGGTCCACGGGGCAGGCAGCCTCGTTCCAGCATCCTTGATCCGCGTGGGCCACACTGAGGATTCCCTGAGGCTGGGCTCGAATGTCTGGGCGTGTCTCCTCTGTGTCCTCCAGGAGGGTCCAAGTACATCTGGGAGGGTGTAGGCAGAGAAGCAGGGTGGGAGTCAGAGTCAGACATCCTGCCCCTGAGTCACCGGGTGCCAGCAGCAGCCTCTCGGCTCTGAGTCTCAGTGTTCTTGTCTGTAAAATGGGGTGACCTAGACAGGCAGGTGAGATATGTCTGCAAAGTTCTTAGCACAGTGCCCGGCAACTTCCCAGCCATCAGGAAAGTTGATGGGCTCTGGAAAGGTTGCTGTGAAATCCCCATTGGAGGCCACGCTACCTCCCTGAAAGGACGAATGAAACAGGAAGATGCCCCAAAGACTTCTATGACATGTAAATTAAAGTTTGGGGGATCACCTCTTTGTCTAGCAAATCTTGCAAAGTCAGCAGCAGGCGCGAGTGGGAGGGCAGCTGGTCCTGTCCTTGCAGGGGTGACCGGCCACTATCTGCCAAGGTGCCTGCACAGGTGCTCACACCAAGGACATATAGGAAGCAACTCTATTGTCCTCACAGAGTTTGGAGGTGTATATATGTGTATGTGCCCAGGGGTCTTCATCGTTAAGCAGAATTTCAGAGTTGGAGACATGATTGCAATGAAGAGGAGCTCGTTTGGGCTCTCAGGCTGCAGTCCAGGAGACAGATTCCAGAACCACCTAAGCCGTATTCTACTAGACTACAAAATGGACAGAGCTTATAAAGGTCAAACCACAAGGCCATAGTTGCCTGAGTTGTTTCTCAAGGAATAAATGCTTCCTGGTGGCTCAGATGCCAAAGAATCTGCTTGGAATGCAGGAGATCCAGGTTCTATGCCTGGGCTGGGAAGACCCCCTGGAGAAGGAAATGGCAACCCACTCCAGCATTCTTGCCTGGAGAATCCCATGGACGGAGGAGCCTACAGTCCATGGGGTCTGTCTCTTATACACATCTAGATGTGTATAAGAGACAGGAGCGGGAGTGTGCTTGAGTCAACCGTGCACGTGGCTGAGCACGCATTGCAGCTTGGAGCAGACGCGGGGAGCGAGCTGTGAACCGCTGGGAGGGTGAAATGCAAGAGCGCGCATGCGTGGGTGCGCAGGCTGCTTAGGCTGAGTTGTGATAAGAGGACAAGAAAACACATCCAGGTGGACCTGCTTATTCTCGGAGGAGGCGGAGGAGCACGCAGGCAGGATAAATCAGGAGCTAAGGCGTGTGGGTGCCTGCAGGAGGGGAGGAGCGAGTGGGCTGGGGCAACCCCCTTCTGAGGACACTTTAGGGGACAGTTTTTTGGAGGGGGCTTTTGAATCCTGCCAGTATTTATATCAGGGCTTCCCTCATAGCTCAGTTGGTAAAGAATCCGCCTGCAATGCAGGATACCTGGGTTTGATTCCTGGGTTGGGAAGA
This sequence comes from Oreotragus oreotragus, assembly GCA_006410675.1. Taxonomy (NCBI): domain Eukaryota; kingdom Metazoa; phylum Chordata; class Mammalia; order Artiodactyla; family Bovidae; genus Oreotragus; species Oreotragus oreotragus. The sequence continues at coordinate 174,381 of SJYX01001743.1, forward strand.
TCCCCTGGAGAAGGAAAAGGCTACCCACTGCAATATTCTGGCCTGGAGAATTCTGGGGACTGTGTGGTCCATGGGGTCAAAAAGAGTTGGACATGCCTGAGTGACTTTCACTTTGACCTCAGTATTTACACACACACACCCACAAGTTAGGAAGGATGGAAAGCAGACAAACCAAGGGGTCTAACTTGTTTCAGATGAATGGCAGAGGCACATTAGGGCAGGAAGAAATGACTCAGGTCAATCTCAGCACAGCACCCTGACCGCACAGCCCGAGTCTGAAACCTCCCATTGGCAGCTTGCTTCCCCGGTGCCGGGGGCGAGAATTTCAAAGCTGCGCTCTGTGTCTCGCAGGACGGAGCCAGGAGTGTTGTGCGAGGGTGATGCTGTGGGTGTGGGTCGTGTGTCCAGGGTGGAGGTGTGGGGTGAGCCCGCGGGGCTGAATGGAGCATCTGGGAAGACGTCCATGTGAGGCCCCCCCGCGCCATCCCTGTGGGGCCAGCAGCTCACCACGCACAGATCCTGGTTCCTTGTGTCTTCCTTCCAGGAGGACGTGGAGCTGCCTGGAGTGATGGCAAGTTTCAGGACAAGGGGTGGGGAAGGACAAAGTGACCCTCGGGCGTGTTTTCTGCCAGAAAGTAAAAGCGTGCTCAGAGAAAGGGGGCATGTCAAGAGGACCTAGGAGTCAGCACGCAGGGACTTCCAAGCTCTTCAGCATGAAAGCAAGTAACGAAAGTAACAGGGTGTAACCCAGAGAATAAGATGAGAGCAGCAAGTTCACACTGATGCAAATGAACGAAAGGATGAGAGAGGGTCAGGGGCTGCACTGTGTCCTCCTAAATCCACAGGCTGAGGTCCTAATCCCGGGGGTCTCAGAATGCAGCCTTATTTGGAGATAGGGTCATTGCAGATGTAATTAGTTCAGGTGAAGTCGCTAGGGAAGCCCTCTTCCAGTAGGACTGGGGTTCTTATTAAAGAGGAGACCTGGGCATGAGACAAGCAGGTAGGGAGAAGGCCCGTCCTCTCATCCACCCACACTCCTACCTACACACCCATTCATGTGCCCACATACCCACCCATCCACCCACCCATCCACCCACTCACCATCCACCCACTCACTCACTCATTCATCCATCCCTCCACCTACACACCCATCCGCCCATCATCCATTCATCATCCAACCATCCATCCACCCACATACCCACCTATCTACCCATCCATACACTTGCACACTCACCCACCCACCCACCAACTCAGAATGCAGCCTTATTTGGAGATAGGGTCATTGCAGATGTAATTAGTTCAGGTGAAGTCGCTAGGGAAGCCCTCTTCCAGTAGGACTGGGGTTCTTATTAAAGAGGAGACCTGGGCATGAGACAAGCAGGTAGGGAGAAGGCCCGTCCTCTCATCCACCCACACTCCTACCTACACACCCATTCATGTGCCCACATACCCACCCATCCACCCACCCATCCACCCACTCACCATCCACCCACTCACTCACTCATTCATCCATCCCTCCACCTACACACCCATCCGCCCATCATCCATTCATCATCCAACCATCCATCCACCCACATACCCACCTATCTACCCATCCATACACTTGCACACTCACCCACCCACCCACCAATGCATTCATCCACCCACCCATCCACTACACCACCCATCATTCATCCACCCATCATCCATCCATCCATCCATCCTTCCATCAACCAGCCATCTATCCATCCATCCTTCCACCAACCATCCATCTATCCATCCATCCTTCCATCAACCATCCATCTATCCATCCATCCACCCACCCATCAACTCCATCACCCAATCATCCATCCAGCCATCATCTATCCATCCATGATCCATCCATCCTTCCAGCCTTCCATCAATGATCCATTTATCCATCCATCCACCCACCCATCCATCTATCATCTATCCATCCATCATCCAACCATCCATACATCATTCATCCATCCATCCATCCTTCCATCAACCATCCATCTATCCAACCATCCACCCACCCATCCATCCATCCACCCACTCATCCATCTATCATCTATCCATCCATCATCCAACCATCCATACATCATTCATCCACCCATCATTCATCCATCCATCCATCCATCCTTCCATCAACCATCCATCTATCCATCCATCCACCCACCCATCAACTCTGTCACCCAGTCATCCATTCACCCATCATCTATCCATCCATGATCCATCCATCCTTCCAGCCTTCCATCAATGATCCATTTATCCATCCATCCACCCACCCATCCATCCATCATTCATCAACCATCCATCCACCCATCCATCCACCCACTCACCATCCACTCATTCACTCATTAATTCATCCATCCATCCACCTACACACCCATCCACCCATCATCATCCATCCATCATCCAATCATCCATCCATCATCCATCCATCATCCATCCATTCATCATCCTTCCATCCTTCTATCTTTCAATCAACCACCCATCCATCCTTCAATCAACCATCCATCCGTCCATCTACCCACCTATCTACCCATCCATACACCTGCACACTCACCCACCCACCCACCAATGCATTCATCCACCCACCCATCCACTACACACCCATCATCCATCCATCCATCCATCCATCCATCATCCAACCATCCATCCATCATTCACCCACCCATCATTCATCCACCCATCATTCATCCATCCATCCATCATCCATCCATCCTTCCATCCCTCAATCACCCATCCATCCATCCATCTACCCACCCCTCCATCCATCTGAATATCCAACTGTGCCAATTATACCCAAGGACATATAGGAAGCAACTCTATTGTCCTCACAGAGTTTGGAGGTGTATATATGTGTATGTGCCCAGGGGTCTTCATCGTTAAGCAGAATTTCAGAGTTGGAGACATGATTGCAATGAAGAGGAGCTCGTTTGGGCTCTCAGGCTGCAGTCCAGGAGACAGATTCCAGAACCACCTAAGCCGTATTCTACTAGACTACAAAATGGACAGAGCTTATAAAGGTCAAACCACAAGGCCATAGTTGCCTGAGTTGTTTCTCAAGGAATAAATGCTTCCTGGTGGCTCAGATGCCAAAGAATCTGCTTGGAATGCAGGAGATCCAGGTTCTATGCCTGGGCTGGGAAGACCCCCTGGAGAAGGAAATGGCAACCCACTCCAGCATTCTTGCCTGGAGAATCCCATGGACGGAGGAGCCTACAGTCCATGGGGTCGCATAGAACTGGACACGGCTGAGTGACGGACACTTGATGTAGCGGGAGCTGTGAGCAGCGGGAGTGCTTGTTAGGTGAGGGCTGGCTGGGTCCGGAGCGGTTGCATAGTTGCCACGGGAACTTCCCAGAGACCTGGCCGGTGTCCTCAACTCGCAGAGCTCTCACCTGAGGCCTCAAGTTCTCAGTGACGCAGGGACGCGTTTGAGACCAGATCCTCAGTGACCACTGGCTCCATTCCTTCCGATTACTCCATGAGGGTTTCCATCTGTCGTCAACACGTACAGGAAAACACAACAGACGCGGGGAACACTGAGGGAGGCAGGCGCAGGTGTGGGGGCGGAGGCTGTGGAGGGAGGGTGAGCTGTGACCCCCGGGCCCCAGCCCTCATCACCAGATGGATTAGCTGGGGGCCCATGGACTTAAGGGGGCTTCCCTCATGGCTCAAGGGTTAAAAATCTGCCTGCATCGCAGCAGACATGGGTTCAACCCCTGGCTCGAGACAATCCCCTGGAGTAGGAACATGGCAACCAGCATTCTTGCCTGGAGAATCCCATGGACGGAGGAGCCCGGAGGGCTACAGTCCAAAGGGTTGCAAGCAGTCAGACACGACTGAGTGACGAAGTGTACACACACAGGGACTCAAACGGCATAAAATCAGAGCGTTATTAGCAATTGGCGTCTATAAGTCACCGCATTTCTTTCGTGTGCAAGTTGTGGGCACAGGTATAATCAGCTCCTGCTCTCTGCCCCTTTAGGCTGACGCAGGGCGGACCCCGAGTTTCTGAGCACGTGGAACCCAGTGGGGGAGTGGGAAGCAAGCTGGAGTTCCGGGCAGAGAGGAGCTGGTGCCCCCCAAGCACCCAGGACCGGAGCGTTCCTTTCGCCTTCGTGTCCTGTCGTGATGGGCGGAGTCACCTCCCCACGCAGGAGTTTCGGGTTTTCGCTTTCAGACGCTCCTGAGATGAGCATCCNGTGGGAAGCAAGCTGGAGTTCCGGGCAGAGAGGAGCTGGTGCCCCCCAAGCACCCAGGACCGGAGCGTTCCTTTCGCCTTCGTGTCCTGTCGTGATGGGCGGAGTCACCTCCCCACACAGGAGTTTCGGGTTTTCGCTTTCAGACGCTCCTGAGATGAGCATCCCCAAGTCCCTAATCAGCTCCTTGTGCTGTGTCTCCCTGACGTGTGACTACCCAGTGCAGGTTTCATTTTTACAGCGTTTGATCCTCCTGCCTGGCTGCCTCCAGAAAGGCGGTTCTCATGGGCTCCCAGCTTCAGGGCCAGCCCCGTTCTGGAAAGGACTGGATCCAGGGAGCCCCAAGGGCACGCTCCAGGACAGGCCCCCGGGGGTCCAGCAGCCTGGCCAGGGGCCACCTGCCCACTGCCTTTGGGCTGTCCCTTCACCCACAGCCTGGTGGCCTGCCAATGTGAAGTCCCAGGGCAGAGCCTGCCCGGCGGCAGGAAGCAGAGAGAAGGTAATTAAACGCCAACACTGAGAACAGCTCTTCTCTGCGGGCGGGAATGACCCGGAGGCTTGTCAAGATTTGAGAAGAGCCAGGTCTGACGGGGAGGGGAAGGGACGGGGTGGGACTGGCCAGCAATGAGACTGCAGGTCCTGCCCCTCCTTGGGGTGGGGCAGCTCTTTCACGCTGGGCCTGCTGACCCTCGAGGTGGCTTCTCTGGAGACCTGCCCTGAGCCCCCGGGGGCTGGTGGCCCCTCTGCAAGGCCAGGGAGCCAGAATTCTTCCTCCAGCCTGTGAGCAGTCTACTCAAGGCTGTGTGCCTTGTCCATCTCATTCCTCAGCCCACCCTTCCCCTTGGCAAACTTAGATGGAGGACCTTTGTGCTCCAGATGGTTCTTTTCCTGAGCCCAGGTTCGCTTCCCCATTTCACTCAAGGAAGACCTGTCGCCTGGTCTCTGCTCTCACGCTGGGTGAGGGTGCATGGAGCTCCCCACGGCCTCCGTGACCTCGCTCAGAGCCTAGACCTGAACCCCCCAGGGGAAGCGATGCCTAAGAGAGAGAGGAGAAAGGAGCAGAGGCAGAATCCCGACGCCTCCACCCCCGGGCAGGCCTGGACCTGCGCCTGCTGGGGGCTGAGCTCAGGGACCGGTCCACACCGAGGACGCTGCAGGTGCGCGCTGGCTCCGTGCTCCTCCGGCAGCCCCTCCCCGTCCCTCCAGGTCTGTGCTGCCCTTGGCGTGGGGCGGCTGGGTCTCACTCAGGGCTCTGCCTGTCACAGAGACAGAGCTTCTCTTTGCTCTCCTGGATGCGCGGTTGGACCTAAGAACTGAACTGTCCAAATGGATTAACAGGAGAAAAGCAAACTCAAGTTCCTTCATGCGCTTTCAGGCAGAGTGAAGATGAATGTGGACGCCCAGGGGCAGGGCCCAGAGGAGGAGCTCCAGGGGTCTGACCAAGGAGAGAGTGCTGCTTTCTTTCCTTCCTTTTTTAACACCAAAAACATGTTGTAGAGGGGTATAGCCAATTATCAATGCTGGGACAGTTTCAGGTGAACAGCGAAGGCACTCAGCCCAACACACACACGTATGCATTCTCCCCCAAACTCCCCTCCCATGCAGGCTGCCGCGTAACACTCAGCGGAGTTCCCTGCGCTGCGCAGTATGTTTTTGTTCGTTATCCACTTTAAACATAGCAGCCTCTACACGACCTTCCCAGGGTCCCTAACTGCCCCTTCCCTCTGGCAACCTTGAGTTCATTTTCCAAGGGGTCTTTCTTGAAGGCTTGGGTGTTTCCTGGGTGCAGGCCCAGGAGGGTTCCAGGCGTAGCCAGAGGCCCCTGGGAGAGGCCCGCGGTCTCCCTGGGGGGACCTGGGGCAAGGAGAGCCTGGGGAGGGGGGCTCCCCCAGGGAAGCTCTGAGTTCGGGTCCAGGCTCTTCCCTGCCACTGACTGGATCGCCCACATTTCACCACCATTGCTGGGTGAGTGTGGAAGGTTGGGGGGCGTGGGTGTAGGTGCAATGGGAGGTGCCCCCGGGGCCTCGCTAACCAGCCCTTCTTCAGGGACACTGGGCGCAGCCTGTGGTCTGTGGGTCCTCCTGCTGGGCTTCTGTCATCTTTCCAGCTTTCTGCTGTAGTCAGTGAACCTGTGTGGAACGTGGTCCTATGGTCTTTTGTGTGGTTGTATACATGTTTCTCCAGGGCTGATACTTGGGAGTGGAATTGCTAGGTCATGTGTTAACTCTGGGTCTAACTTAACAAGAAACCTCCAGCTCTTTCCCCAAGTGCCTGCACCCGTTACATACACGAGCAGGCTGTGAGAGGATTCAGTGAGGATGGGCTTTAACTTCGGATGTTCCGGTGGGGCAGCCCTGGCATCTCCCAGCTTGGCCCCCCTAGCAGCTGGGGCCGTGGGTTTCCTGCCAGGCTGTGTGTGTGCCTGTGTGCCTGGCCCTGGATATATGGGTGGGAAGCCACCTGCTGCCCTGTGCCATCTGTCTGCCTGGTTTCAGTCCAGGGGCACTGCCTGCTTCCTTCTCACAAGGGGGCCCCTTCACACCCACCCTGCTGTGGGTACACAGCTGGTGGGGAGGTAGCTGGATTGGGGGGCACATCCTGGGACCCAGGAGGAGCCTCCGGCAGTGCCTCCAGCTCTGGATGGGAGGCACCCGCTGCCAAGCTGGTCGCTCCATCTGAGCCCCTGCCTAGTTCTGTCCAGGTGGTTCTGGCCCAGAAAGCCCCTGGGAAACAAAAGTGAGAGTCACTGCCTGGCTGGACAATTGTCAGGGAGCCTCATCACCCGGGACAAGAGGCAGGGCCCCCACTTTGCGGTTGCTGTCCACTCACTAGGTCGTGTCCAGCCCTGTGATCCCATGAACTATAGTGCTCCGGGCTTCCCTGCCCTTCACTATCTCCAGAGCTGTTATGTGCTCACTTGCTTCAATCGTGTCTGATTCTTTGCGATCCTCTAAACTAGCCCGCCAGGCTCCTCAGTCCATGGGATTCTCCAGGCAAGAACAGTGCAGTGGGTTGCCATGCCCTCCTCTACTTATAATAGAAATAATAAGAACAGCTAGTGTTCATCGAGAGCCTCCTACATTCGGAGTCCTGGCGATAGAGTGACGGATGGGAGCTCAAGCCCAGGTCTGTGCCGGGACCTCCGGACTTGCCCACAGTCCCAGGGCGACCTCAATTTGAAAGTGAAAGTTGCTCAGTCGTGTCTGACTCTTTGTGACCCCAGGGAGTAAGCAGTCCATGGAATTCTCCAGGCCGGAATACGGGAGTGCGCAGCCGCTCCCTTCTCCAGGGGATCTTCCCGGCCCAGGAATCGAACTGGGGTCGCCTGCTTGGCAGGCAGATTCTTTACCAGATGAGCTACCTCGAGTCTCTCCTCTTTAAAATGGAATGCCAGGAGTTCCCCAGTGGGCCAGTGGTTAAGACTCTGTACTTGCATTGCAAGGAGTGCAGGCTCAGTCCCTGGTTGGGGAGCTGAGATCCTATAGGTTGCACAGCGTGGCCAAAACAGAACGGAACAAATGTGAGTGCCACACTCTTCCCTGCCAACCTCGAGGGACTGGGAATGCAGGGGAAGTTGTTGTTCTTGGGCATAGACCATGGGCATGGTCAGCCAGCCCCACCCAGGTGGCGCATGAGCTGCCAGTAGGCGTGGTCATGAATTGGAAAACCCAGAGCCATCTGGCAGGACCATTTTGTCTGCCGAACCTAATAATAAAATGTTGGAACTTAGAACTTATGGGTTTTCAAGAATGATTTTTTCACGTCATCTTATTGGTCTTGGTCCACGTGGATTAGAGGAAATGACAACTAGTCTTAGCCACAGAAAAGTCGGGGACACAGGTTCAATGAAAAAGAACACGTTTCTTCCAAAAAGCAAATCGGCCAGATAACCATGACAATGTGATCACTCACCTAGAGCCAGACATCCTGGAATGTGAAGTCAAGTGGGCCTTAGAAAGCATCACTACGAACAAAGCTAGTGGAGGTGATGGAATTCCAGTTGAGCTGTTTCAAATCCTGAAAGATGATGCTGTGAAAGTGCTGCACTCAATATGCCAGCAAATTTGGAAAACTCAGCAGTGGCCACAGGACTGGAAC